>OZ017740.1:265722620-265782620 GCA_963969285.1 Odontomyia ornata | reverse complement strand
GTGTCATTAGTGAAAAAAAATGTTGAGTCTCTTAATAATATTTTGACGTCAGGTGAGCAAATTTGGAAGTATTTTTTAAAACATACAAACAATCAATTGAAATAAACTTTGTCCTAGAAACTTTACGCTTAAGGAGAGGAAATGATTGTAAGTTATAAAAGATTACTGCTCTCGGAACTTGCTTTATTTTGAAGTATTTTGGATGGAAATTGGAATGTTGATAATCCAACATATAAAAGAAAGAAAAGAATTTGCTTTGAATAATTTGATTTCGTTTTCCGATTGAAAAAACTGGTAAATTCAATAAATTGAATCTCATAAGCCCTTAAGATATGATAGTATTCAATTTCCCAAATATTTTTACTTTCATTGATGGCTCCAAATAGTGTCCACGAGAAAGAAACACATTCAAAACCCCTACTCTAACATAAAACATTTAACCCGTTTGATTGATGATATCAATACTTCCTTTTAAAAACCCGAGAAGAAGAACAACCATCTCTATTCACCCGGAAAATTTAGCTAAACTATTCATCACTTTTTGAGTAGCGTGACTTGCTTCCGCAGAAACAATTCCTCTTATGAAAAGTGAGAGCTTATGTTCCCTCCCTTGAAACTAATCTTCTACTCAATCTTCAAAAGTGAATATCCATTGACAGTTTGCCTTAATCTTTTCCGTTGTTTGTTGCTGGTTTCAACATGCTCCGAAACAATTTGTCAACCAACTCTATATCTCCATACCTCATACAAAGCAATGGCGACAATAGAGAAGAATAAGTTTTGTCAAAATAGAGCAGATGTTCACTTTTGTGTTTCCTTCTTGTTTTTGTTTCATACTGAAGAAATATCTGTACGTATGTATGTATGTTTGTACAGTTGGCATGCAATTTTATGTTGTTCCTTGTTGTTGCGCTGTATATTTGCAAGTTTTATTTTCTCGCCTCTTGTTTCTGTAAGGGATGGGAACGTCTAGAACGGGTGGCAAATGGGTGATTCTCAAAAAAATGAATAAGACTGGGGACATATCTGATTGAATGAAGTGGGTGATCATTTATCTTATATTTCGATAACGGAAAAGAATTTTATTTTTCACGCCATCTGATTGAGATGGATAGAATTCAATGAACGATTTACGTTGAATTGCTAACATTAGGCACATTAGGTAATACGGATTTGCAAGATAAATAATGGACTCTCTCATTTATTAAAAGAACTTTAATTTTATTAAAAGCCGTTTAAATTTTGAGGAAAAGATGATTGATGACGACATGTATAAATCAAAAGTACCAACGTCCTTCAAGCAGAAAAAAAAGTTGAGAATATTCGTTATTTAATCTTTGGCTGTTCAAATATAAACGTTTCATCAGGAGTTAAAAATATTTATTAGTTTCGCAGCTTTCCTTTCCCACTTCACTTTGAATTAACAGTATACTTCCAAATACGAATTATTTATATACTTAAAACTAAATTCAAAACCAATTTTACCAGAAATTGGTGACAAATATAAAGTCGTCAAGTTTGTATCCTCCAAATATGTTTTTTTTTTTTGTGGTTGGAAGTTGAAGACTACTTACGTCCTGAGTGTGGTGTTATCCAGGGTTTGAATAATAAGTAACCGGACTGACCTCAGGAAATTTTTCATTAGCAAAATATGTACAATTTTTCTTTAGAAATCTTGAAAGTAGTCCCCATTGATTCGATAACAGGCTGATACCGGATTTTCCAATCCCCGAACGCTCCCTGGAAGTCGGCAACCGCGATGCTGTCTACAGCCCTCGTCGTAGCACGTTGAACGTTTTCCAGAGTTCCGAACCGCGTCCCCTTAAGGTGTCTCTTGATCTTGGGGAACAGAAAGAAGTCCGCTGGCGCCATATCCGGGCTGTGGCAACGTTGGCCTCGACGGTTTGGCCAACTGCTCGGTGACGAGCAGGCAGGTGTGCGACGGAGCATTGTCGTGATGGAGGATCCACGAATCGGCAATCTCCGGACGGACTCGGTGAACCCGGGCAGTTAGTCGACGGAGCACCTCTCTGTAGTACTGGCCGTTTACAGTTTGGCCGGGTGGCATAAACTCTTTGTGAACAATGCCTTTCACGTCAAAGAAAGCAATGAGCATCGACTTCACCTTCGGTTTGCTCATGCGCGCTTTTTTCGGTCGTGATGACGCCGGTGTGTGCCACTTCGAACTCTGCCGCTTCGTCTCAAGATCGAATCCGAAACCCCACTCGATCGTACGCTCCATTTTCACTCCGACGACGTAACTGAACACGCACTCCGCTCTCACCCGATGCTATCTCTCCAAGCGCTTGGAGGCAACTGCTGCAGCCCGGTTCCCTTAACCTAGTCCCCCACCACCACTACAGCACCAGATACCGGTTAGCAGACGCTTTGACGGCGCGGGGCAGGCTCAGTCTGGTTACTTATTATACAGAACCTGTAAATAATGGTTCCAACCACTCTTGATCCGTGTGGCTGGCAATCACACCTTACCTTAGAAGCACCTGAAACGATTCTTCCCAATGCAGATAAAAATAACAGCTGGGTTTGATTTCTTCTTAAAACATTATAATTATAGATGTAACTACAAAGTTAAGGTATTCAAAATTCATTAATCCCGTGGCTGGGTCCTCGATGGTGCATTATTGAATCAGACAGTTAGAGGTACTATTTGCAGGAAGCAAATGTACGAGAGGATCTGTAGTACTACGAAGAAGAAGAAGAAGAATGATCTGTGATTAGTTGGATTTCCTGGCTAAGTGTAGCTCAGTTTATCACTAAGTAAGAAGAAAATGTCATAAATTTTACACATAGTTGGGTGATGGCGGTTTTTTCTGAATTGGGGTGTTTGTATAGAACTAGTTCCTCCTTGAGCAATGCTGTGCGCATAATTTTGTTCGGGAGTAGTTATTCTTTTTGGGTTGCACTTAACTAACCCACTTGTTTCATTATATCATTGGGTTATGCCCTTGGTTTTTTATTGTCTATTGGTTTGATAAAGAACCTCGTTCTTTGAGTCGAAGTGGTGCTTTCTCTAGGGTGACTGGTGTTTCCTTAGCAATGAGAATCCCTATAACAGGATTTGCAGAGTTGACCATGGAGTTGGCGATGTAGACACCATCAACTACGTCCATGCCGGAGCACAGTATGTCCTGTTTTAACACTATCGTGGTTGGAGCGTAATGATGATTTCACTTGATGACATTCGCGATCTTTTTCGGCATACTCAACATCAGTCTTTCTTGTTGGGAGCGTCACACCTTGGGAGGACCATGCACTTCTGTTTGTTGGCGCCTCAGGCGAGTTGTAATGTTGTAGAGTATCCATTGTCCTTACTAAGGTCGTACCCGTAGGAGCCTGAAGGGAACTGATAAATCCTACATCGGCTCACGCTGATTGGGACTCCAAACTTAGGGCTGACCTTTGTGGTCATGTGCTAGTGCCTTTCGAAGCCTTAGTCACGTTCCATTGTTGCTGGACTTCTCCTGTTGAGGCTTTCAGTGGATTTGCAAATTCCTCCGGGCTCAGCCTATTTGGGGGGAAGTCAGCTTTCTCCTGGGACTCTCAACGTTACAGTTGTGGGATAGAAAATCGTTAAAATCGTTACCCAAAAGCCTATCATTGGAACATACGAGGTCGGGTGGTGGGGAGTTGGAAATTGCCGTACGCAGAACCAAGGGTTTCCCATCACTAAAGGGACTTATCAGTGTCAGTTTCTTGTGTTCGTTGATTTGGCAGTCGCTCTTTAATGCCTCTTTTTTGATTAGGCTTATTTTTGCACTCGTGCCGATAATGAATTGAGTGTGTATATTTTTGCTTATAATTAATGGTAGAGATGCTGTTATATCTTTCGTTTATGTTGAGGTCTGCCGTTAACTTGCTAGTTTCCTCTTCAATGCTGCTCGACTGTCCCCCAGTTCCCTTAGCTCTTGATTCCCATCTTTATTCCTGGAAGCAATCGCCATCCGTGTGCGTTCTTCTCCCGCATAACTCGCACATTATTTGAATGTGGTAGGCGCTGCGACTATCGAATGTGTTATGTGGAGGTTTTTCTTGCAGTCTCTCTAGTTGTGTCCATACTCTTTGCAGATAGCGCGAAATTGAGTATTTTTGCATTTTAGACACTCAGAGTAGGTGTGTTCCCTTTTGTTGCACAAACTGCACGTTACCCTGGATGTTATGCTTTGGGTACTGGGCAGGGGGACTATTTCATGCTACTGACCATCAGGGTTTAAAAGTTTTGGATATGGTGTAATATTAGGCGTGAGGACCGTCTGGTGCTGCTGACCACCAGAATTTACGAGTTATGAGTGTGGTATATAGAAGTTACTTAGGAAGTGTTGATAGGCACTTTTTGTGTTGGAAAAATATTACGTTGTTCTGATCTAAGAGTGGTTGAAAATTGGGATTTAATGGAGTTGTACCAGTGAACTGGTGTATTAACTGGTGGTAAGGGTGTTGGGGGTGAAGTTGCATGAGTTGTGCTTCCTGTTGTAGCTTCTCTATGCTCAGGCCTTTTGCTACTAGGTCCTTGAAGGTTTTGGTTTCCTGTGTTAGCAGATATTGGCAAAGGTATGGGTTAGAGACTCCTCTTTTGAAAACACCTTTGACAAAATTCTCCAACTGCTCTTTGGTGAATGTGCATAATGTCTCTGAGTAGGATTGTGTGGCTGCTTCTTGACAGCGCCTAAATATCTGCCTCAAACATGATGTGTAAGAGAGAAGTGATTCTGTTGGAGTTTGTTTTGCTGTGAATAAACTGTTCACCGGTTCCTGGTCGATTTCTTTCAGCAGACATATCGTTGAGAGTAGCCCTTCCGTGGCTTCTATGTTAGTGGGGAAGTTAGAAATGATAATTTGGTATGCTTCGCCTCGGAGTCGAGTTGGAAAGATATGTATGAAGACTGCCGTTCCTGGCTGTTTAGACACTGCCAGACTTATTCGCTGCAACCAATAAATGTTTGCAAGTCTTGCGCCATCGGTGGACTGGGGGCGCCGGAGAACAGTGGGATCATCTGTGCCATCAATTTGGCTACTTTTGAGTAATTGACCATTATGTCTTTTTTCGGCTTGAAACTTTCCTGGGCTGGAACAGGTTCAGTGAATTATTCTAAGATGCAATGGTACCACAAGTCAGTTCCCAGTCTTGGGGATTTATTAATGAAGGAAAAGATTATGATAGGTCGAGATTGTTGGTCCGACCCACCGGAAATCCACCAAAAAATTAATTTCTTCCTTAAGAAATTTCGTTTGTCCTTTGAATTCCTCGATAAGCTGCAAACGGTCTTGATGAGCCCGGTCGATGCTGATGGTATATAAAAGCGCTTGTTTAACGTGGGGTGGGTGGGAGTCTCGTTGTACCTTAAAGTCTTGAGATGCAGTAGACTTACTTGTTAAAGTATTTTTTTTTTTCGCTCCGTAAGGTGATTCCTGATATTACCGGTTGTACTACTGCTTCATCACCCGTGTCTTTTAATTTATCTGACATTCGAAGGCGTACCGACTACTATGTGTATATTCTTTTCCCTGAAAAAATTGGCGTTTCCGAAGGTGCGATTATTTCAGGGTATTCGAAAGTTGTGTCGTGTAGACGAGGGTAGGTAAGGACTCCGTTGGATAGTCGAAAATATCCCAAAAATGCTATATAACACAACCTAATTGTATCTAGCTCAGAATCATGAACAGGGTGCACGAATGTTATAAATAATGGTTCCAACCATTCTTGATCCGTGCAAGATTCTTCCCAATGTGGATAAAGATAACAGCTGGGTTTGATTTCTTCTTAAAACATCATAATTATAGATGTAACTATAAAGTTAAGGTTCAAAATTCACTAATCTCGTGTCTGGGTCCTCGATGGTGCAGGGTCACCTAACTGGCTATGGCCTGGGTGGCATTAGCGGAGTTTTTCGCGTTGCATCTTGCGTCGCTGTTTCTGGATGCTCTATGCTTGGTCGCGGAAACGGGCTTTCTCCTTCGGTGTGACACTGACGCGTACTAGACGCAGCAACACACTGCAGATGAGCCAGACGTAAGCCAAAGGGCCCAATTTTGTGGTTAAGCGATGTTTGAGAATTACTAGAACTCGGCCAGGCGTAAGCTGAGGAGCTGATTTGACGATGACTTTGCAGCAACACACAAAAGATGGGTAAGCCAAGGGACCCAATTCGGTGGCTAGAGGATGTTTGAGAATAACTGGAACTCGGTCAGGCGTAAGCTGAGGAGGAGATTTGACGATGGCTGTGCAGGAACACACAGCAAATGGGCCAGGCGTAAGCCAAAGAACCCAATTTGGTTGATGTTGATTGTGGCCAGGCTAAAGCCGAGGTGCCAACTTTCGTCTTCGATTGCTGGGAAATCAAAGAGGGCAATTACTCCACTCCTTGCAATTATAAGCACTTAAAGTTCTGACGCTGCCGATCAAGGCTATTGATATTTTCCCCAATCGGTCACAATTCCTTGTTATATTTCTGCTGACTGTGTATTTTCTTCAATCAATTTTCTTTTAACGAACAGAGTTCAGTAGTCCATGCCAATTAAAATGTTGAACTTGCATTTGCTTCAATTCATGTTTTTTATTGAACAGAGTTCAATAATTTAAATCAGGCGAAATTCTGAACATGCATGTTCTTCAATCTAAATTTCTTTATTGGCCGAAGTTCAATAATCCAAGTCAGGTGAAACGCTGAACTTGCACGTTCTTCAATTCAATTTTCTTCCTACGTGGAATTACCAACAATAGTCCACTGAACGCTTGCAGGGATCAAGTTTCAATTGCGTGGTGGCCCAGCTGAATGTCCAAATGCATGGTTTTGTTTTTATTTCGGAACGTAAACAATCATCCACAAACGCATTTCTGATGATCCAATTCCCAACTGCATATCATCGTGGCTGTACTCTGTGTATTTTTAGTGCTTCCAGACTATCCTGTGTTTTCATCTTTTCCATTTAACAACTTACTCCCGAAATATATATACAGGTATGTCGGAAAAAACAAAATAATAGCACTTAAATCGAAAAGATGAAAACACATGATTATCGGGGCTGTGTTTCAAACGCAATTCATTTGTGGAAACACACAGAAAACTACTCGGAGGGAGAATAGTAATTTCGATGCTATTCCTGCGATTCGTACCTTAGTCGGAGTGGGGTCTATAGGTTCAGATTTGGATTTTTTGGAGTTGCTTGATAGATACTCCGACCACGTGTTTCCAATAGGTGCGATTTTGGGTCGTTTCCTTCTACTCGGTTCTGCCGTCGCTAACAGCGTAGCTGATTTTGGTTGTTCTGTAGGAGGCTCTGGACTTGTGTTAGTGAACGGTTGACGGCAAATCTTGGTGATAGGGCGTCCAGTGACTCTACCGTAAAACTTGACGGACACAACGTGGACAAAACCATCTGATCCAGGATGTACGTCTGTCACTCTTGCGAGTGGCCAATGCGTGGATGAAAAGTTGTCGATTTTCACGAGATCAAGATCTCCAACCTGGAGGTTGGGTCGAATCGTCATCCATTTTGGCCTTTGTTGCAATCGGCTGATATATTCAAGCTTCCACCGATTCCAGTAATGTGTCTTAATTCTTTGAACTGATTCCCAATTAGCACTGATGGATTTACTTGATGGGAGGGATGGTATCTCGAACAAGTTATATCCCGTCAAAAAATGCCCAGGAGTAATCGCTGTATGGTCGTTGGGGTCGCTGCTTACCTCACATAAGGGCCTCGAGTTTAGGCAGGCCTCTATTTGCGCTAAGAGGGTGTATAACTCTTCGATTGTTAGTAACTGTTGCCCGACTGTCCTTATCAAGTGTTGTTTCATGGATTTTACTCCAGCTTCCCAGAGTCCACCAAAGTGTGGGCTGCCAGGAGGAATGAATTTCCAGTGGATCTCTTCACTAATAAGAAGTTCCTCACAGTTCTTCGTGGCTTCCTTGAATGCCTCCTTTAACTGCCTTTCGCTGCCTAGGAAATTTGTGCCGCAGTCGCTGTATATGGTGTGGCATTTTCCTCTTCGGGCGATAAATCGTCGGACTGCCGCGATGCATGCCGGTGTCGATAGTTCACTAACGGCTTCCAGATGGAAGGCTTTAGTTGCCAGGCAGACAAAGACGGCAATGTACGCTTTGATTGTTTTACTTCTCCGTCCGCCATTCTATTTAATGGTTATCGGCCCGACGTAATCTAGCCCTGTCTGTGCAAAGGGTTTCTCCATTTGAAACCTGGGTGGAGGAAGTTGTCCCATTAACTGATTTCCTGGACGTGCTATGGATTTAAAACAGGTAAGGCAATCCCTTAGTATGCGCTTAATGAAAGATTGCGCATTCAGAATCCAGTATTGTTGTCGTACGACTGCCAAAACCAGTTGCATTCTTCCGTGTAATGTTGTCAAGTGGTGTTGCTTCACAATCAGTGTTGCGAATGAGTCGCGAGAAATTATTGCGGGATGTTTGGCTTCCTCATTGATTGGTGCATGTTGCAATCTTCCTCCAACCCTGATGATTCCATGGGCGTCAATCCATGGATTTAGCGTCTTAATGCTGCTGCTGTTGGATATTTCGTTGTTGTTGCGTATTGCATGTATTTCTTGTGGGAAGGCGTGCTGTTGGGATAGGCGTATGCATTTAGTTTTCGCTTCTTGTAGTTCTTCGAAAGCTAAAGAGCCTGTCCGCTTGTGGTTTGGATGAGACGCATTATAAGTGAATCGACGTATGTAGGCCATAACTTTAAGAAGTTTTGGAAGCGACGAGTATCTCCCGAGTATTTCTGGCTCTGGCGTGGGTTCAGTTGCTACTACCGCTACTGAACGTGTTTCATCTGTAACAACTTCCTGTTCAATTGCTGTCAACGTTAAGATATTCGCTGTAGGAATTACTGTATTGGTAAGCCAGCCTGGCCCTTCCCACCATAGAGAGGATTCAAGCAACTGTTCTGGACAAATTCCTCTTGAAGCCAGATCAGCTGGGTTGTCATTCATAGAAACGTGATGCCAATCATTAGGTACTGACTCCTCATGTATAAGGCTTACACGATTTGCCACAAAAACCTTCCAAGTTGCTGCAGGTTTTTGAATCCAAGCCAAGGCAACTTTTGAGTCGGTCCGATAGTATGTTTTAATATTCGTCCACTTACATGCTTGTTTTACCTGTTTCATTGTTTCTAACAGGAGAACCGCACTGCTGAGCTCGAGCCTCGGTATAGATATCGTCTTTAATGGCGCAACTCTGGATTTTGCGCTGAGCAAGCTAGTAGATATGCACCCCTTTGCGTCCAAAACTCTTATGTAAACTACAGCTGCGTAAGCTGCATTTGAGGCATCGCAGAAACCATGTAGCTCTATGGTTGCGTGGCTTGTGTAGTTATTCCATCTAGGAATTTGAAGTTTCTCGAGCACTAGTAGTTGCTTGCGTGTGTTATTCCAATCCTTTGCTACGGCTAGAGGTACCTCATCATCCCATCCTAATTTAAGTAGCCATAATTTCTGCATGGAAATTTTTCCTGTGACTATGCACGGTTGTAGCCAACCCAATGGATCAAATAGCCTTGTTACCTCTAAAAGTATAGAGCGCTTTTTTAGCTTTTGTTCTTCTATAAGCCGGACTTGGAATGAATAAACATCTTGTGCAGGATGCCATTGTAGTCCAAGCGTTTTAATTTCTTCCGAAAGAGCTATGTCTAACGGTTTTTTATTTTCTCGATCTTCCTCTGGAATAGCTTCTAAAAGGTCTTGGTGATTGGCTGACCATTTTCGAAGACGGAAGCCTCCTTTGTGCAGCACTACTCTAAGTTTGGCTTGCAAGTGTTTTAGGTGACCTAAATCATTTGAGCCAGTCAAAAGATCATCGACATAAAAATCCTGGAGTATCGTTTCAGTGGTTTCTGGGTGGGTGACACGTTCATCAATTGCCAGTTGTTGAAGAGTCCGTATTGCTGAAAATGGTGCGCAGGCTGTACCGTATGTCACTGTGTTCAATCTGTAGTGACTGATTGGGTCTTTATTAGAGAACCTCCACAATATGCGCTGGTAGTCACGATCGCTGTCATGAACTCGCATTTGCCTATACATTTTTTCTATGTCGGCAGCAGCGACGTACTGGTCGTTTCGCCATCTCAGTAGCAGATGCAGAAGATTAGTTTGTATTGTAGGACCAACATGTAACAAATCATTCAGCGATTTTCCACCTAATGACCTCTGCGAGGCATTGAAGACCACCCGTAACCTTGTCGTGGAGCTCGTTTCCTTAATTACCTCATGGTGTGGAAGGTAATAGCAGTCGCTATTCTGGACTAAATTATCCGGCACTTTTTCCATGTGGCCAAGGTTCAAATGTTCCTCCATGAATGCATGGTACTCCTTTCCTGTCGGAATCTAATATTTGCGATGCGAACAGATTCCTTCAGTTCTTCTCTGTGCTCACGATTGGATTTAAATGGCAACATAACTGTGTATGTTCCATCTACGTTTCTACACGTATTTTCAGAGTAGTGTCTTTCAACTTGAGCATCCTCTGGTGCTGGTTGTATTCTAGTTGAAGGTTCTTCGATCTCCCAAAAACGCCTGAGAGTTTTGTACAGTTCTTCGGATGCTACGAACGATAGAGAGCTTTTGTCGGTTCGCATGCTGGCA
The DNA here is from genome assembly GCA_963969285.1 of Odontomyia ornata. Taxonomy (NCBI): domain Eukaryota; kingdom Metazoa; phylum Arthropoda; class Insecta; order Diptera; family Stratiomyidae; genus Odontomyia; species Odontomyia ornata. The sequence continues at coordinate 265,771,999 of OZ017740.1, read as the reverse complement.
GTTGATCCAAAAAGAACCCATCTGAGTTTTGTGTTCTGTGCGCATGGTTGACCATGAACGAACCCGTTGGCTAGTAAGCTGCCATAGATGTCTGCTCCAAGAAATAGGTCGATGTGGGATGGCCAGTTGAAACCGGGATCTGCCAACTTTAATTTCTTGAGTCGTGGAGGTAGAGCAACATTGATGCTAATGGCGGGTAGTATTGCCGTAATTTTGGGAATTATTAATGCCGAGAAACTCAAAAGAGTGTCGTCCTCCTTATTTCCGATTAATGCTGTGATTTCAACTACTCTCCTAGATGTTATGGCTTCTGAACACCCAATGCCTCCTATCGACGTTTTCGAGTGTTTGCGCGTTAGCCCTAATAATTGGACGGCTGATTCTGTGATGAAGGATCTTTGTGAGCCGATATCCAATAATGCTCGTAGCGTAACAGCTACACCTTCACTAGTTTTTACAGTTATAAGTGCTGTGGCAAGCAGTACTTGAGTGTTACAAAGCAGGGCATTATGTGTTTGGGTCTGAAAGGTAGTTGGTTTGGACAGAGGTAATTCCGTGGGCTGTAACCTGTCATCTCCAGCGTGCAGTAGAGTATTATGACGCTTGAAGCAGTTTTTACAAGTTCTCTTTGATTTGGATTGCTTCACTGTATGTTGTTCCGATAGACAATTGAAACATAATTTTTTGTTCTTTACCAATTCACGGCGTGAGTCCACGGCTGCTTTTTTGAACCGTTCGCATTCGAACAACCGATGGGGATTGGTGCACATAACGCACCGTAATGTTGCCACTTGTGTAGTGTGCGTAGTAATCCTTTTTGGTGATCTTGGTTCTGAGTATGGTTTTGACAATGTTAATGACTCTAGCATTGTAAATCTTTGGGTAAGGAAAGTTATAAACTTCTTTAGCGTTGGTACTTCTGTGCTTTCGCTCATAAGTCTTTGCCATTCCGCTCTAGAATCTTTATCGAGCTTGTTGTTCAGAATAAATACTATGGCGAGATCGAACCCATCGATCTTCAGCGTTGTCAGGCTTGCTATAAGTTGATTGGTGGTGTTCACCATATCTCGAAGCCCTGTTGCATGGTTTGTCTGGTTTAAACCTGCACTCCACCAACGTTGCATAAGCTCCTGCGCTACGATCTTCATATTATCATATCTCTCACATAATATTGACCATGCGGCATTGTAATTGTCGCTCACTATGTTTAGGTGGCTAACAAGCTTTTCTGCTTCACCTTTAAGATTGCTGTGTAGATACTGCATCTTCTGAACATGTGACAAAGCTGCATTCTCGTGAATCATACATCTAAATAGATCACGAAACGCTATCCAACTCCCGTAGTTCCCATCAAATGTTGGAATTTTAATCCGCTCCAACTGTAGGTTGTCACTTGTATTTGCAGTTGGTTATGGTTGCCCTGAGGTACCAGCACGATATTTGTAGGTACCTTCCTTGAAGATCGTCTTGTGTTCCAACACTAGATCCTCGATACATGCATAATCTTCAATGTACTTTTCCAATGAGCCTTTTTCCTTTTCCTCCTGCAAATGCGCATAGGTCTGAGCATGTAATTCTTCACATGCCTTCCATTGTTCTTCAAGACGAGCTAACCTTGTCTCGAAGTATGCCAACGAGTGTCTACTGGCTCCGTCCTTCCTGAAGTTGGAGATGACCTCCAATTGTACCTGCGATTGGTTGCGGTGCTGGTTGCTGGTTTGAACTATCCAGTTCAAACTCCTCCAATTGTATCTGCGATTGATGCGGTGTTGTTTGCCAAGTTAAACAATCCAGCTGAAATTCCTCCAATTGAACTTGCGATTGGTTGCGGTGCTGGTTGCTAGTTTGAACTATCCTGCTAAAATTCCTCCAATTGAACTTGAGATTGGTTGCAGTGCTGGTTGCTAGTTTGAACTATCCAGTTCAAACTCCTCCAATTGTATCTGCGATTGATGCGGTGTTGTTTGCCAAGTTAAACTATCCGGCTCGACGGACCAATGTTCTGGAAAGTAAAAAATCTGTAATGAAACGCACTTGTTACAATATCTTACCAGAATGACTTTATTGTTCAAATCTCTTCGTATTTATACATTACATTTTACTTTAAATATTTTGCTGACTAGAAATTAGCATGAAATTAATTGGATCAAATGGAAATTTTGATGATGGTGCAGCTCGTGCGGTATTGATGCATTTGGCGTTAATGACCATGCTGACATGCGTACTCGTGCGAAGTTCAATCATCCTAATTGTTATTGATGTTTGTCGCTGGTGGAAATGCTGACATGCGTAATCGTGCGAAGTTCAATATGCCGATACAGGTATCTGGTGTTGGTTAAAGGTGATTTGGGTTGTTGAACTCGGAAATAATGTTGTGTGTGGATTTTTTAATTACAGATGATGGTGAGCATTCATGGGATTTTAATTTGGATGTATCTTGCACATTAGATTAAGTGAATAAATGAGAGATTCAACTTCAATATAGTCAATGAAAAGTGAAAAAATTTCAGTGGAGTGACGTGCAAGTGTATTAAGTGGATAGGAGACATATGAAGAAGGATTACACGTTGACAATAAGGACTGAGAGAACAAGTTGGAAATATCCTGGGGAGAAGAGCTAACGATATTATTCCAGTGGACTGAAAGAGGGCCAGAAAAGGAGGGCTTGAAGGATCTAATGTATGACCAGAAGGGTTTCACTTTATTCACCATAAGTGAACTCTCCAAATTACTGAAGTAGTTTTCCATTGCAGTCTTTATTTCTTTTTTCGCTACGATATGCAAATCACAAAAATGGACTCTGGATTTTTCAGTATCACAGCACTTAAAACGGCGGTGTACCTTACTTTTAGCATTCAAGATACAAAGTGCTTGCTTAGTTAGCCATGATTTCTGCTTTACTTTACGAAGACCTTGTAAAGGTGTGTTTGATCAACTCAAAGGGGTAATTATGAAACTTACTCAGCGCTACTTCACACTCCAAGTTATCAAAAATCTCCAGAAAATCAACTGAGTTCGGTTCGGAAAGCCTTTGTTCCCAGTATTACATATATTTGGTGTTGTATTTCAAAAGTTTTAATCTACTATACCTTTGCTGTTTGAACTCCGATTGCTATAAAATTTTCAAAATATATGCACATATTATTAAGGTAGTAGTACATGAGCAAATTTAAAGGCCTTCTTTCGATTTATTGAGGTATCTTTCGCCCTTGTACTAATGAGGGCCATAATTTATTTCCGATTTTCCAGATTAAAGAAGGTGGCAACACAAATTTTTTCACATATGTAGACTCCCCCGCACTCCTCAACACCGTTACCGTTCTTTGGATACTCGATTCTAAAACTTCATGTCAAGAACATTTATTTTGTATCCATGTCGGCAACCGTTTGGTTATCGATTTATCGATAGTGCCCTCAGACCGGGGAACCAAACGCGTCCCCAGGGTTGCGGATAGGGGAAGACCTTTCTCGAAAGGCTCGCTGCGAATAACCAATAAGCAGCCGCGGGCAATGGTCGGCAGTGAAGGGAGAGTCTCAGGACAAATACCTGAGTGTCAATGATCTTCACTGTGACATGACGAAATATATGGCGTCATCAATTATCCATATATCCTGGCAGTAGGTACCCTTTCAGGCAAAAAACCGCTGTTGGCAAGAACACCGATAAAACAAGTCACCGATTGCGGGGGGAGGCAGCAAACTCCAGAAACACTGTCAAAGTCAACATCACAGGTTAAATCATCGGAGACAGACCACAGACGGACTAACGAACGAAAGAAGGCAGAGTGCGTTGTGCAACTTTGGGCCTTTGGGCGCAGTAGAAGGACTATGCGCACCCCGGAGCGTCTAGTGCAAGAGGTACACAATCCGGATCAAGCTGCGATACCAACAGAGGCCAGTGTAAGACTGGGGGAGGGAGAAGTTTTGCCGTTGGCCGACGCCACTTCAAACGCGACCCAAGCGATAGAAGCAAAGGGGCTAGGAAACGGGGGGGGCGCCAAATAACACAATCGCCCTTGACCGCGCCGAAGAGGAGCGGCTTACTCGGAAAGCGGGGACTATCGTCAAACAACTGAGGACTGCCTGCGAAGTGCAGAAAAACATAGGCAAGAGTGTCAAGAATGGCATTCTTGAACTGGAGTAGCTTTTTGGCCGCATAACGCACTACAGGCGGAGGTGGCTTGCAGCCGAGAAGCACCAAAAAGACACGCTCTCCCTCGAGGCATCAGTGGGTCCTAGCAGCAGCAAAAGAATGGCCGGTAGCCCAATTGAAGGCGACCGTGAGAAAAGGAGGAAGGACGAGACCATAAACGAAGTTGAAACTCCAGGCGAGGAGTTTCATGTGATGCGAAACAAGGCAGCAAAAAAAGCGGCCAAAAAGCTACTCCTAAAAGAAACAAACAAAGAGCTCAACCACGAAAAGAACAAAAAACCCCCCGATATACCGCAGAAAACAAAAAGCAAACCGCGGCACAAACCCTTGCGAGAGGCACTGCTTATTAAACCCACTAAAGGCCGAACCTACGCAGATGTCCTCCGTGATATCAAAGGAGCGGTCAAGCCAAACGACACCAAAACTGCCATCAAAGTAGTTCGACTAACCCGGGCCGGTGGCCTGCTGGTGGAATTCGGGTCAGAGGCCACAAACAAAGATGCATTCCGTGACGCGGTTCAAAAGGTTCTTGGAGATGCGGCAACGGTTACCTCGCTCGAACCAATGGCCACCCTGGAAATCAGGGACCTCGACTGCGTCACGGACAAAGCTGAAGTAGAGGATGCCATTAGGAGGGAGTTCCTCAGCTTAAGTGAAGTCAAGGCAAGATTGACACGTGAAAACACAAGGGGGCAACGCATGGCTATTGTCGAACTAGCTGATAAAGACGCCCAGCAAATCCTGGCGAAGGGCAAAATTAAGATAGGTTGGGTGATCTGCAGGATACGGAGAAGAGCGATCCCTATCCGCTGCTTCAGATGCTTCGAATACGGACACACCGCGTATGGCTGTAGGGGACCCGACAGGAGATCTCTGTGCTACAAATGTGGTGAAACGGGGCACAAAAGGAAGCAGTGCACGAACGAGGCAAAATGCATTCTTTGCAAGGATGCTAAGCTAGCACCCGGCGACCTCAAACATGAGCCGGGGACAGGGAGATGCTGGGTTTTCAAGGAGGCCCTCATTAAAGCCAAATCGATACTCAAATGATCCGTATCCTGCAGGTCAATTTGCACCGAAGCACAAACGCCCAGGACCTACTTGAGCAGTTTGCGAGGGATAAGAAAGCTGACTTCCTGTTGCTGAGCGAGCAACATCATAACAAGGACTCGCAAGCGTGGTACCCTGACAAATCTAGTACCTCGGCCATCTGGGTTCGAGACAGCGCCCGCCTTCAGGTGCAGGGCCATGGACGCGGGGATGGTTTTGTGTGGGTGCGGTGTTCAGAGATAACATATTTCAGTGTTTGTCTGACGCCTAACGAGGCAATGCGATTTTTTCGAACCAAGCTCGATGCCCTGGAGGACGCTGTGTCGAACACAGAGCGCCACATGCTGGTCGGGGGAGACTTAAAAGCTAGAGCCATTGAATGGGGTATGCCACAATCCGACTCAAGGGGAAAGCAAATCTTGGACATGGCGGCCAGAACAGCGCTTTTTGTCCTAAATACTGGTAACACCCCTACTTTCCGTCGCTGGGGTTGCGTGGGAACCATACCCGATGTGACACTTGCTTCGGAGTCCCTGGTACCTAGACTACACAACTGGCGAGTACTACAGGACTACTCGGCCAGTGATCACCAGTATATAGCTGTTGAGATTCACGACAGTGCCACTCTGCGTGCATATGCCCAAACTTCAATACTCGGATGGAGGACTGGGAGGATGGACGTTGAGAGGTTCGCTGACGTGCTTACGGCAGGCGCACCGTTGCTGGGAGCTCCACCAGGGAGTGGAGGGCCTACAGCCAAGGACTTGGTGAACTTAACTATGAGTACCATCATAGCTGTTTGCGAGTCTTCCATGCCCCGTCGGAGACCCCAACACGGTAAGCCTCCAGTATACTGGTGGTCAAACGAGATCGCCGAACAAAGAAGCGAGTGTCACAAACTTCGGCGAGAGGCCCAGCGGGCGCGAACACGGGAGGAGGCAGACACTAGGCTAGCAGCATACAGGTCCGGCAGGAAATATCTTCAAAGGCTTATTAACAAGAGCAAGGCCCGATGCTGGCAAGACCTCGTGGACGATGTAAATAGGGATCCGTGGGGCCTTGGCTACAAGCTGGTCATGGGGAAACTTGGTGCCCTACGGAAGCTTTCAATGGACAATGGGATCAGTTATATGGATAGTGAGCTTCTTCATGTAGTACCAGCGAAACACCGGTACCATCTAGCAATTAGCACCTCCTTTGTTCATCACTTTCCGACAGGACAAAGGATTAAGGAAAGGTTTTCCAAATCCACACTATCAATATCACAAATTATTAGTATATATATAAATATTTTTCTTTTTTTTTAATTTGTTAGCTTATTTTTACATTTACTAATAAAAGACTTGTACAACTACTTATATGGGATAGAAGGACTTGACATAAAGCTTGTTATAAAGGTTATTAGTTGTTAAACATAAAAGAAGAAGAAGAAGCTCATATTTGAATTATCTAGTTAAACCAGTTCAAATTCTCTTTTTGAAAATCATTTACACATATATCCCACTTCCCAGTCAGCAACAGAACGCTGCTGGTATAAGGGAAGATATTAAATTGTTAATAATAACTACGATGACTAATTAAAGAACTGAATAATTAAAACAGAAGTAAAGAAATTTAACTAAATATAATAAAGAAACGCAAGCTCAACCCATCCAAACCTTAGTAGTGTATTCTTTCAAAAGAAAGAAATGATTTAACATTCTTCAACTCAGTTGGTAATGAGTTATAAGATTCCATGGCCAGCCTTACTGGATCATGGAGTCTTCTATTTGTCCGCGCAAGTGACAATTTAAGGTAGTCATTATTTCTCGTATTGTAAGAGTGGACATCTCTGTGTTTGATGAGTTTTATACCTGATTTCAAACTATTAGTACTGATTTTAAATACAAATTTAGCCTTTTCCGTAAAAATCAACTGTCTAATACTAAATTTTCTAGTCAATAAATAAAGACTATTACTGGGTGTCAACCTATCCAGACCATGCATTGCCTTGACAATCTTATTCAGCATTCTATGAATTGAGTCAATGTTCGATTCCGACGCATGGCACCAATTCAATATGCCATAAGTTACCTGAGGCAAAACATGTGCATTATAAATTAATCTTTTGAGACCAATATCTAAATAGCTTCTACTCCTGAACACTCTTATCCAGAAGACTAATTTTGATTTTAAATTACTAATATGCTTTGACCAAGATAACTTTTCATCTACCTCAACACCTAAATACTTGATCGAGGAAACCCGTTCAATTTTGTCTTCATAGATTTTTCTTCATAGATTTTAACATTTAAATTTATGTCCACCTTATTTTTTTGTTTAAATATCATAAGTTTAGTTTTACTCGTATTAATAGTAAGTTTATTCCCTAATAACCAAGTACCGTAAGATATAAGATCAGCATTAATTCTTTGTTCAAGAGCATCCGCAGATGAATCTGAATAAAGAAGCAGTGTATCATCAGCGTATACAATGTATTTCCCTTTCAAACCAGAAAAATAGATGTTGTGTATGTATAAAAGGAAAAGAGTTGGCCCAAGTATCGAACCTTGAGGGACACCTATGTTAATCTTATACTTAGAACTAATTTCTTTGTTAACACAAACTGAAATAGTTCTATTACTCAGGAAGTTGCCGATCAAATTCAACGGAGGGCCTGTGATGCCCAATTCACTTAGGCACAAAAGCAAAATGTCATGGTCGACCGTATCGAAGGCTTTAGCTAGATCTACAAGTATTGCGGCAACATATTTTCCGTCATCCAGTTCGTTATTGATGAATTGTAAGGCATCCGTAGTAGCAGATATTGTGCTAGTTTTTTCAATAAACCCATACTGGTTCAAATCAAACCCTAATGAGTCATTAATAAATCGAGTGATCCGAATATTAATTATTTTTTCAAACACTTTGCTCAAAGTGTTCGTGAGGCTACAAGGCCTATAATTTGAAGCTTCCTTTACACATCCTGATTTAAAAGCAGGAATTACTATTGCATCCCTAAATTCCGATGGAAACTCACCACATGCCTTGTATACACGACGCGGAAAAGATGGACGTGATAGTGCGGGGACTCTTCCCCGCCCATCCCGTCCGTGTTGACGCTGTCATGGTGAAACAGCAGTCGAGTGCCCGAGTGGAGGAGGCAATCCTCTCCCTGAAAGCGAGGAAGGCTCCAGGTCCAGATGGTGTTCCAGCTGAGGTTTTGCAGCTCGTCTATCACCATTGTCCTGACTTGCTGCTCAGCACATTCAACGCTTGCCTACGGGACGGGGTTTTCCCGGTACGATGGAAGGTGGCGAGGCTCGTGCTGGTCAGCAAGGGGAAGGGAAATCCCGAATCGCCGTCTGCATACCGCCCGTTATGCATGCTAAACACGGCTGGGAAAGTGCTAGAGAAACTCATCAAGGGAAGACTCACTGACGCGATTCATGCTGCTGGGGAACTATCTCCTCGGCAGTACGGCTTTAGAGCAGGACGTTCTACCATTGATGCGATTGCAGAGGTGGTGAACGCGGTCCAAAAGGCAGAGGCATATAGTCGCACCAAGCATCGGATCGTCCTGTTGGTGACACTTGACGTCAGGAATGCCTTCAACTCCGCTAGATGGGTGGATATTCTGGACACACTGGAAAACTCTTTTCAAGTTCTAGAATATCTAATGCGGCTTTTAAGGAACTACCTAAAGGACCGAAGCCTGCTCTACGACACGACACAGGGCCAGCGAAGGATGGAAATTACATCGGGTGTTGCCCAGGGATCTATCCTTGGTCCGGACCTGTGGAACGTGTCTTACGCCGGGCTACTGAGACTTGAGATGCCAGATGAGTCGCGCTTGGTCGGCTATGCAGATGATGTTGCGGCTCTGGTCGCCGGACGCACCGTTGAACAAGCGCAACTTAGGCTAGGTATGCTAATGCGCCGAGTGAGGGACTGGATGACTGCTCGCGGGCTCAGTTTAGCACTGGAGAAAACCGAAGTGGTCATCTTGACAAAAAAGAGAATCCCTAGAGTAAGGATGATCAGTATTGGAGATATACAAATCGAATCGAAGCCAGCGGTGAAGTACTTGGGGCTACTGATCGACTCGAAGATGAGTTTCTCTGAGCAAATCAGGGCAACGGCTGAGAAGGCTGCTTCGGGAATATCGGCCCTGAGTCGACATATGGCCAACGCAGGGGGACCCAGCCCATCCAGAAGACGCCTCTTGATGAGTGCTGTAGGGTCAGTGCTACTGTACGGAGCAGAGGTATGGGGTGACGCTCTCAGCAAGGAGGTATACCGAAAACGATTGGCACAGGTACAGAGAAGAGAAGCACTGAGAATTGCATCTTCGTATCCAACAGTCTCCGACTCGGCGGTGAGAGTTATTGCAGGCGTGATACCTGTCGCCCTTCTTGCTAGAGAGCGCCGCGCTATTTACCTGCGCCGAAACGAGGATGGGAGGGAGATGGTTGTCCGCGAGGAGAGACAACGCTCGCTCAACGATTGGCAGCAGTCTTGGAGGAATTGCACGAAGGGAAGGTGGACTGCGCGCCTCATCCCGGATGTGAGACCATGGCGAAATCGAAGGCATGGTGAGACTGACTTCTATCTGACCCAGCTTTTGAGCGGGCACGGGTGTTTTCAGTCTTACCTGCACAAGATCGGTAAGTCACGGTCTCCCGATTGTCGGTTTTGCCCAGGAGAGGAGGACAATGCCTGTCACACATTTTTTGCGTGTACCAAATGGGCCAGGCTGCGAAGGGAACTCTTCAGGGAGACGGGAGAGCTCACCCCGGATAATATAGTTGCGGTGATGCTCGAATCGGTTGACAAATGGAACCAGGTGGCGCATTATGCTCGGGCAGTCCTAAAATATAAAAGGGACTCGCAGCAGCCGGAGGTGCTGGGGCTGGGGGATCGCTCTTCTGGCATTTCCTCTTCCCCTCTCCCCTTCCGCTAGGAAAGGACTCCCCAGCTTGAAGGCGCCCCACGGCGTGATAAAACGAGACCTGGCCCGAAGTAATGTGTCAAACGGTTCCAGGCTAGGTTCTCAGATTGACAGGGGAGGTGTTTAGTGGGTAGTCCAAGGGTATCCTCCATGGGAGTCCCACACTTCCAGACTCGGCGGGCGTAAACGCCTTCACCTCCCTACCACAAAAAAAAAAAATGTCGGCAACCTTTTTTTGAGGGGTGATTTCAACCTTAAAAATTTTTCACACCGGAACTTTTCAGAGATTACCTGCTTTTTAATCTACGAACAAAGTTTTGTAACTCTAGCTGTTGTGGTTTTCGAAAAGTTTTACTGTGAAACATGGAGGTATAGAAGAACGGATAGATAGCTCGCGAAATTAATAGTTTTGTAAAGATATTCTACAAAACCCTTAAAACATCTGGCACGTTGTTTCAATATGACAAAAACTATTTGGACCAGCTCGACTCCTACTAATCCAACTCTGTTTTTTGTTCCTTTGAGTCTACAATTCTTATGGTAATACTCATATTTAAATTATGAAATAATTGAGCCATCTATCAACCATAAATACGTACAAATATTGATCTTTTTCCTGCAGACAACTCTAATTCATGTTACAAATCGCGGCATAAAATTCATTCGAAGCGCATGTTGTGGCCACCACGAAACGCCATCGTCATGATATCACAAACTCCATTCCAAACGGGCAGTTAAATGGCTTAGCCAAGATATAGTCTAGCAGACTGCAAAAATTGGCTATCCGCAAAAAGACCGGAACAATCGGGCTACCTCACTTCACGTCACTCCGAAACGACCGTTGAACAGGGTGACGTAACATTAGCATGGCTAGTCAGGCGCCCGTAGGCGATCAACCAGAAGGGATTTTACACGAAGAGAAAAGTGCTATAGGACATCCATAAATTAATCAAAAAACAGCTAAATCGTGATACGCATTGTTGAGAAATAAATTATCCTTCGTCGCTAGGCTCACATTCACGCCGCTGCTGGTTGCAGTCAAGTCCAATCGAGAGTTTGCTCCTCCATTTCATTCTATTCTATAAACTCTCCTTAGAGAGTTCGTGTCCAGCGTACAATTTCAATGTCCTTTGGAATTTTCTTTGGCCGTCTAGGCTGCTATGCGAATGTTGCTGTTGCTGTTTATCTATGTTGTTGTTTTCAATGGAGATTCCTTTCATCCTCTTTCTAGGTTAATTCACTTTGGGTTCATTGGTGAGTTGTACTAATATGAACTTTATTTTGATATTGTGGTCTTGATTTATTTGAGTGTGAAATTCAGTGATGTTTTTGCGAAAGGCTTTGTAAGTTAGTGGTCAGCTTAGAGGAAAGATTTACTTGAGTATTTAGTTAGATTTAAATAATATTGAGATCCGGTATGCCATAAATTTGGCAATGATTCTTAAAATCCTGCCGTGTTAACGACAGAGAAAATGTTTTATTACAAACATTTGCCCAAATGTCACTAAATAATACAGGGTGCGGCAGCATAACTTCCTTTTTTGAAATGCCCGCCCTTAAAGTGCTAACTGTTATAGCGCGGCGCTAGTAGTCTCAGGGTGAGAGGTGATTTTAAAGTTTTGCTCATCCCTTGGTTAGTCGCTATCATGCGTTAAAAGTATAAAAAAAAAAATAAAAAACAAGTACCGCTGAAAATTTGTTTTGTTGAATTTTGAAAAAAGGAAGTTATGCTGCCGCACCCTGTACTTATCGTTTGTTTATTTAAGGAATGCAACGCTTTGAGTGAGTGTTTTAAAGATAAAAAGTATGATATTTTTTATGATGAATGTTTTGAACACTACAAGAATTTGTTGTTAACTTAAGGACCTGGACCCTGGTAAAAAATACAAAATACGCTTGCTCGTCAAAGCGCTCAAACCATTTGAAGATTTTGTGACGTAATTTGGATTGACTGCAATGTTTTAACTAGGTAAACTTTAAGATTCACTAGGAAGATATTGTTGCATATATTAAGTTTGCAGCCTTTAATTTAAGATTTTCATAAAAATAAAGATCATCTTTTAATCGAAACATATTTCTTAATTCATCACGATTTGCTTAGTACCCAAAAATGTTTATCACAATAAACACTTTTCAGTATCACTTGGAATGCTTTTATCGTTAGTCTATTGATACCACGTGCTTGCTGTGACGCTTTCTAAAGTGTAATCAATACATATCGATCATCTCTTCAAGTTCTGACACGTGTTGTTATTGTAATGACATCGTTAGTGTTTTTTATTACCCATTCAATTCTTGTAGATGCTACATCGTTTTTGATAACTGATTACTCACGCATGTTCATAAACGTTCAAATATTGACACATTGTTTTCCCTGTACAGGAAACTTGGACAAAGTTGAAGTGCTCACAATGCTCCACTAAGGATTTGCTTTTCATGGAATCAAGAGAACAGCCTCGAATTGGATTAGACAAACGGCAATGATTATTACAAGGTATAATGGACTATTATTTGGAACTTGGAATGTTATTGGGCTGTTCGATAATTAATGTCGTTGTTTTCATGTTTTTCAAAGTAGATTTATTTATATTAACTACAAACATTTATCAATAATATATTTACTGACCATTTTGTTGAATGTTTTTATGCCATCTTTCGGTGAATTGAAAACTTCAACGTTCGAAGAAGCCTTGGTTTTGAGAAGCAAAGAATTGGTTCAACTCGTTTTTAACAGCCTGATCAGAATTAAAAGGTTTATCATTCAAATGGTTTTGAATGAAGCGAAACGAATGATACTCTGATGGTGCTAAGTCAGTGCTAAAGGGTGAATGATGCCTGTACTATCTTTTGAGTTACGTTAATACCCATATCCCTAAACACAAACCTAAATTGTGATCTTTAGTGTACTTGCTTAGAATTGGGTTTAAGACACACATCTTAGCGTGAAAACCTTATTTATTATTGGCTCAAACCTGAAATGAGTTTGATTTGTACTTGTATCTGAAGTGAGTAAAACTTTTATGCAAATATTTATTATACATCTCCATACGTGAACATTTAACGATTAACAAAATGTCGACTTGCGCAACCCGTAACTGTGTTGATAAAAATAACAAAACCACGTTGGTCACTTGTTACGGCTTCTGTGGCATGCCATATCATGCCAAATGCGTGGAATTGTCAGGTCCCACCGCGGACGTTATAATGAAGAAGAATACCGGAGTCTACTGGTATTGCAATAACTGTCGCAAATATAATATTGCTGCCTACGTCACCCGACTTCAAAAAGCGAAAGAAACTGTCGACACGCTTTCATCCTCCGTTACAAAAATGAAAGACATGCTGGCAAATGCAGAAGAGGAAATAGCGCAACTTTTAGCGGTTGATGATGTGGAACAACAGCCACTTTTGCTTCTGAATCGCAGCCTTTCAAAACCATTACCATTATCGGGTTCGTATGTTAATGTGGATTTCGCTGAGACTAGAGACTTTTGTAACTCTCCAACTGCCGCATGTGTCCAATCTTCTCCGACAACACGTACAACGAGGAGCAAATCGAACCCGCCAGTCAAAAATGGAAATAATCAATCCATGCCAGTCACTAATCGTCTTATTCAAAGCGGAATGAACCAAACATCAATTCAACACCATTTGCCAAGCGCCGATTACAATTCAAAAGAGAACCTTCTGCGAGCTCCCAATATTCCGCTAGCAAACGCAGAACAAACGTTTCCTTGCTCATCGAACTCTACACCGATCTTACGTTCTGGTCTCTCGTCAAGAGTGATGTCACCTCCGCTTCAAATACTTATATCGCGTCTTGCTTTTGATACTCCCGTTTCTGAAATCACAGAGTATATTGTGACGCAACTAGGTTGCTCTCCGCAGTATTTACATTGCAAAAAGTTAACGCGAGATAGGCAAACAAATCGTATCGTGGCTATATTTAAATCTGATATGCAGATTTTGCTTAGCTCTGACTTTTAGCCTACGGGAATTCTTGTGAAACGTTTCAAACGCCAGTCGCTGAAAAATTTTCGGTCGTCCAGCAGACCTCAAGCAAGAATCTAAATAACCATACTTTTAGTATTATCAAAATGTTAGAGGTACAAGAACAAAGCTGGACACAATCAACCTTGCATCCCTTCTGGCTAATGATGACATCATAGGCTTAACCGAAACCTGGCTTAATGACTAGATCGTGGACAAAGAAATCTTTCCTCAACACGTAATTTTTAGATATGACCGGGATCGATCTACTTCCGGTAAACGGGATGGTGGAGGTGTGCTAATAGCTGGAAACAACCAGTTGCATTGTAGACTCGTCAGTACTTTTGCTCCGTCACCACCAATCGAAGGCGTACCAGTTCAAATTTCTCTTCACAACTGTTTACTATTTGTCTTCTGTATTTACATTCCCTGTAGAACTCACTTAAGATCGTATGAAATCCTTTTAAGTGAACTATCGAGCTTTATAATTAATGCCAGCTCCTCCTCGCAGTTTTTAATCTGTGGGGACTTCAATATGCCTCTCGTTGACTGAGATGCAGAAGCTAAATCCATCGCTTTTTCTGATGACCTTTCTATAGCCTTATCCTCGTTTTTATCCCTCTGTAGCCTAAAACAATTAAACTATGTGATGAATGCTTCCAAACGCATTCTTGACCTAATTTTCTCTAACAACCCTGCTGCAGATCTTGTTTTCCCTGCTGCTTCTCCTTATGTTAAGCCGGACCCTCACCATTCTCTTTTAGATATATTGGAACCAATACGTGGCAAGCCTAAAGAGAAACGAAGTCGATTTAACTTCTTCAAGGCTAACTACGAAGGCTTAGCTGCTGATTTTGACGTCATTAATTGGCTAGCCACCCTCAATCTAGTCAACCCCAACCTCGCAATACAGCAATTCTATGCAGTGCTTAACAGCATTATCCCACCGATACACCAACCACACGACCACGCAAAAATCTTCCTTTGTGGTTCACGAGAGAAGTTGAATCTGCTTTGTCCTTGAAGGACTCAGCCAGGAAACGCTACTTACGTTCGAGATCAGAATTGGACCTCTCCGAATTTTGCCACCTACGTACCAATGCAAAAGAAGTGTGTAAATCTACAAAGTTATCTTATTTGAGAAAAATTGAAGCATTATTTGCTTATAACCCTAAATCCTTCTGGTCTTTTGTCAACTCTTTAAAAGACTTGCGTCGGCATATCAATGCATTGTCATACCAGAACCACTTAGTCTACAGTGACCAGGCCATATGCGACATGTTTGCTGACTATTTCTCCGCCGTCTATAGCTCCCTGACCTCTACTTCTGATGAAAACCCTCAATCCACTCCAGACTTAATTGTTGATTTATACACTAACCCCTTAGGGGTCGCTGAGGTAATTCACTCCCTGAATTCTAGCTGCGCAATCAGCGCTGCTAGAAATGTGCAAATATCCTCCCCATCCATAAAGCGGGTAACCACTCCCAGGCCTCTAATTACAGACCCATTTCACTCTTATGGTGCTTTGGAAATATCCTGGAACGCATTGTTCACTGTAAACTTTATAATGTTTTGCACCCCAACTTATCCAAAAATCAACATGGATTTGTAAAAGGACGTTCTACCATAACAAACCTAGGGGAATTTATCAACACCGTTGCAATCACCCTTGACTTAGGAGGTCAAGATGATGTGATCTACACTGATTTTGCGAAAGCATTCGATAGTGTGGATCACGACATCCTGATCAACAAGCTCCGCCGTTTCGGCATTCAGGTATCTCTTCTTTCCTGGATTCACTCCTTTCTCTTTCATCGTTCCTGCACGGATATCTGTAATGGATCTTTGTCACACTCTTTCGTTCCAACTTCTGGTGTTTCACAGTGATAAATTTTAAGTCCACTTCTTTTCAACCTCTTTATGAATGATCTCCAAGCTATCTTCACATCCAACCCCCTTCTATATGCTGATGACCTGAAGATATTTCGAGTAATTAATTCAATTCAGGATTGCCAAGCTCTTCAGGATGATTTGAACTTTTTGACCTCTTATGCAAGAGGTGGGAAAGGCAGCGCGGTGACCTCATTGAAGAAATGGGAGATCTCTCTCCGGATGAACTCACTGGAGAGATGCTCACATCCGTTGACAAATGGAACTGTGTGGCACATTACGCTCGGGCAGTACTTAAGATAAAAAGGACAATATATGAGCGCCTGGAGGCGTCCAGGGTGGAGGGGTCTCTTCTCTAGAAATCCCTCTCCCTTCCCCTCCTTCCGCTGGAAAAGGGATCCCTGTAGCCCGGTGGCGCCTAAACGCGTAGAGAAACGAGGCTTAGCCCGAAGTAATGTGTCAAACGGTTCCAGGCTAGGTTCTCAGATTGACAGGGGAGGTGTTTAGTGGGTAGTCCAAGGGTATCCTCCATGGGAGTCCCACACTGCCAGACTCGGCGGGTGTAAATAGAAATCCTGGTGTAATAGAAATCAACTTCAACTTAACATATCTAAGTGCCTTTCCATGACCTTTACCAATAAAACTTACCCCATTCAATTTTCATACTCTATCGAAAGCTCAGTTCTCGTTTCGGTTGAGAGTTTCAAGGATTTAGGTGTGACATTTGATTCTCAGTTGAAATTCAATGTTCACGTTTTGAAAATAACCAAGAAAGCTTCTCGGATCGCGGGCTTTGTCCTACGTTGCTCTCATAGATGTTTCAGCTTTCAAACCTGTGTTCGGTTTATTCGTCATGTTGGCTCGCCCAATTCTTGAATATGCCTGCCAGATATGGTTCCCACATCTTAATTATCTCATGGTGGCGGTTGAATCTGTCCAGCGTAGGTTCTCCCGCACACTTTTCTACAAATACAACATCCCGTATCGCCCTTGTGACGATCGCCTGAATTTCCTTGGTCTACCTTCACTGCAGGTAAGGAGGCAATTCCTGGATTCCTATTAAAACTATCGAGAGGCATGTTATCGTTGAAGTTATACAACGCCATTAGCATACGTCCCTCTTCTCGCACTACGTCATCGCAATACTACGCTTTACCGTTTGCCAGAACCGTAACTTACAGTCACTCACCGATGGTTCGTATGTTTAAGAGACCATCTTAATCTCCAGCTTGGTCCTCCTTCTGGCTCATTTGAATCATCTAAAACATGCTGCGGAGAGTACTCTACGAGCAATAAATTCTTTTGTCGTTAATTTCAGTCACTACTTAATTGTTAACTTTATTTTAACCTTAACACGTAATCTATTAGTTCTATTTTATAATTGGGTTTATTAATTCTGTAAAATAGTGATGAAATAAATAAATAAATAAAATGTAACATCAGTTGCCAATTGAGCTCCGTCAATTTTTGACAGGTTATCAAAGAGGTGTGGGGTCTAGCCTTAACATGATGGAACATTGCGCCTTTGCGATTGGCCACTTCAGGGCATTTTTTCTTGATTTCTTCGTTCAATTTCAATAATTGACGACAGTAGAGTCTCGAATCAATAGTTTGGTTTCTTCAAAGTAGCTCAAAGTAGACTGTACCCTTGTAATCCCCTCACACAGAAAAATAATCTTCTTTTGGTGAATATTGGTTTTGAATGTCAATTATAGCAACTCATTCTGCTTAGTCCATGATCGTTTCCAGATTATTTATCCTGAACAATCCATTTTTCATCATGTATGATTCTTTTTAGAAATGGCTTGTTTTGGCCACGATTCAGCAAAGAGGTGAGGTGGATTTCCTTCAATCCGTGAGGAACCTAAACACCCAGTTTGTTTACGTAACCAAACTGTTATAAGTGCAATTAAATGGTTGAATTTGCTATGCTGAGCTTTTCTACTTTCTCTCAAGTTATCAAACGCCAGTTAGTCTCGACTAATGGTTTAATTTTGTCGTCATCAGTTTGTGAGACTTCGGCATTGAATTCTGTAATGTCAGATCACTCAATTACTCTGGCGCTGTTAGGGACTTTTACATCAGGCCAGTCAATATCAATTAAAAATACTAATAGTCCACGAAAAAACTGAACTGGAAACGACAATCAAGACCTGAGATCAAAATTGGGAAGCCTACTGAGAAACGAGTATTTGAAGTGGCCTTCATTGTGAATAGGGAGTTCAAATCGTACGTTGTTGATATTAAGTCAGTGAATGAACGGTTGTGTGTGGTTTGTATAAAAGCTGAATACTTCAAAATCTGGCTGATTAATGTTCACGCCTTGACCGAAGGGAAGGACGAAGAAACATAGGAAACGTTCTACAATCACCTAGAATGACTAGTTGACTCATTCTGTACAAAAGGCACAAAAATAATTCTGGGTGATTTCAACGGGGGAAGCAACTGAAGGATGTAGTCTCCACGATAAAACAAATGACAACAGCCTGCGTCTAATTGACTTTGTTTGTAGTAGAAATCTAGTCCTACGTTTGACTTGCTTTCTACATCGACGCATTCAAAAAATTATCTGGGCATCACCAGGTGGCAACACGAAACCAGATTGACCATGTTCTGATCCAACAATGATGAACCTTGAGCATACTTGACGTCTCCAAACGGCGTCTGTTGCCAAAACAGAGAGAACACTATAAAAATCTCAGAAGAGTAGCAAATAAGACAATTAAAAGTAATAAACGGAAATACTATGCCAAGCAATTGAGAAGTATAGATAGAAGTTTAGCGAGTAATAACAAAAGACAAGCACACAAAGTAGTGAAAAGCCTAAAACGTAGTTATAAGCCCAAAACCATGCTCTTTCGTCATGATATCCGCAATATCATCGCTGATTAAACCAAAGTGAAGGAAACATGGGCATCATATTTCAAGAACCTCCATAAAACTCCGCACAGCTCCACATCATCGGAGCCGAAAGATGTCAGCGGAGAACTTCCAATGGCCCCACCAATCTGGATGAAGTGTGTTCCATCCAGCCCAAAAGAATAATAAAGCACCGGGCAGCAATGAGATTCCAGTGAACCTCACATCAAACATGATAGCTGCAGTGTTCATACAGCTATTCACAAAGTCATCCAGTATATTTGGCAACAAGAACATATGCAAAAAGAGTAGAGCTAATCAATTATATTCCCTATCCACAAAAAAAGTGGCAAATTACAGTGCGAAAATTATGGAGGCATATCACTACTTTGTACGGCGTACGAAATATTTTCAAAAATCTTAAAAAATAAAATCGGATCATACGCCAACAGTATAATTTGGGAGTATCAAGGTGGTTTTAGAGCAGGTAGATCGACAATAGACCAATAAATCACAGTCAAGCAGGTACTTGAAAAATGCTGGGAGTTCAACATAGACATACATCATATTTTCGTAGGCTTTAAGCAGGTATACGACAGTATTGACAGTAACGTACTGTACAAAATAATGTTTTGCTTTGACATCCCATCCAAACTAGTCCGTTAAACCAAAATGACAACGACGTTGATGACCTCCCAAGTCCGCATTAACAACCGACTCACCGATGCTTTGAGAAAAATATGGGACTAAAACAGGGACTTGGGCTAGCCCCATTGCTATTCAATTTGGCTCTGGAGTACGTCATAAGACAGTCTCGTGTCGATACACGAGGCACATTACTATGCAAGTTAAACCAAGTTTTAGACTATGCGGATGACGTCAACATTTTGTCAAGGTCATTCACAATTGCTCAATAGCGAAGCAAAACTAGTAGGGCTACAAATGATTGAAAATAAACAAAGCTCATAATGTAGTCGAAGAAAAATACCTCAAGCACAAAAAATATCACACTTGGCGTATACAATATTGAAAATATGATAGAATTTGTGTATTTGGGCGCCAAAATACCGAGATCCACTAATGAGAGACACAAAATACGCCGAAAAATACAGCTCGCGAATAAAATATTTTATTGAGTTTTGTTGATTTTTTTGTGGTAGGGGGGTGAACGCCATTTATGCACAGAATGTAGGACTCCCATGCTTGAAACAAGGCGACTCGACTACCCACTAAACAGCTCCCCTGTCAACCTGAGAATCCAGCCTGGAACCATTTGACACATTACTTCGAGCCAGGTCTCGTTTAGTTACGCCGTGAGGCGCCTTCAAGCTGGGGATCCTTTTTCTAGCGAGAGGAAAGAGGGGAAGATGAAATGCCCGAAAAGTGAGCCCCCAGCCTCAGCGCCCCGGCTGCTGTGAGTCCTTTTATATTCTAGGACTGCCCGAGCATAATGTGCCACCTGTTCCCATTTGTCAACCGATTCGCGCATCACCACGACTTTATTATCCGGGGTGAGCTCTCCCGTCTCCCTGTAATGGGCTTCTTGTAGCCTGACCCAGGCATTGTCCTCCTCTCCTGGGCAGAACCATCAATCGGGCGACCATGACTTATCAATCTTGTGCAGGTAGGGCTGCAAACGGCCATGCCCGCTCAAAAGCTAGGTCAGATAGAAGTCCGTCTCCCCATACATTCGATTTAGCCATGGTCTCACATCCAGGATGAGGCGCGCAGTCCACCATCGCTTCATTCAATTCACTCAAAACTGCTGCCAATGGTTGAACGAGCGCGGTCTCCCTCGCATCCTCGTTTCGGCACAGGTAAATAGCGCAGCGCTCTCTAGCAAATAGAGTGACAGGTATCACGCTTGCAATAACTCTCACCACCGAGTCAGAGACTGTTGGATACGAAGATGTAATTCTCAGTGCTCCTCTTCTCTGTACCTGTGCCAAACGTTTTCGGTATACCTCCTTACTGAGAGCGTCGCCCCATACCTCTGCTCCGTACAGAAGCACTGACCCTTCAGCTCTCATCAAGAGGCGTCTTCTTGATGGGTTGGGTCCCTCTAAGTTGGCCATAAGTCGACTCAGAGCCGATATTCCCGAAGAAGCCTTCTCAGCCGTTGCCCTGATTTGCTCAGAGAAACTCATCAGTAGCCCCAGGTACTTCATTGCTGGCTTCGATTCGATTTTTATGTCTCCAATACTGATCCTTCTTACTCTAGGGATTCTCTTTTTTGTCGAGATGACCACTTCAGTTTTCTCCAGTGCTAAATTGAACCCGCGAACAGTCATCTAGTCTCCCACTCGACGCATTAGCATACCTAGCCTAAGTTGTGCCTAGTCAACGGTGCGCTCAGAGACCAGAGCCGCAACATCATCCACATAGCCGACCAAGCGTGACTCATCTGGCATCTCAAGTCTCAGTAGCCCGTCAGAAGACACGTTCCATAGGTCCGGAACAAAGATAGATCTTTGGGCAACACCCGATTTAATTTCCATCCTTCGTTGGCCCTGTGTCGTGACGTAGAGCAGGGTTCGGTCCTTTAGGTAGTTCCTCAAAAGCTTTTTAGCGTGTCCAGAATATCCATCCATCTATTGGAGTTGAAGGCGTTCCTGACGTCGAGTGTCACCAACAGGACGATCCATCGCTTGGTGCGGCCATATGCCTCTGCCTTTTGAACCGCGCTCACCACCTCTGATCTCGCATCAATGGTCTCGCATCAATGGTCGTGCCCTAAAGCTGTACTGCCGAAGAGATAGGTCCCCAGCAGTACAAATCGCGTCACTGAGTCTTCCCTTGATGAGTTTCTCTAGCACTTTCCCAGCCGTGTCTAGCATGCATAACGGGCGGTATGCAGACGGCGATTCGGGATTTCCCTTCCTCATGCTGATCAGCACGAGCCTCGCCACCTTCCATCGCATCGGGAAAACCCCATCCCGAAGGCAAGTGTTGAGTGTGCTGAGCAGCAAGTCAGGACAATGGTGATATACAAGCCACAAAACCTCAGCTGGAACACCATCTGGACCTGGAGCCTTCCTCGCTTTCGGTGAACGGACTGCCTCTTCCAGTTCCGGCTTTGTGAAGAGTGGACACTCGACTGCTGTTTCACCATGGACAGCGTCAATATGGACGGGATGGAAGGAGAAGAGTGCCCACACGATCGCGTCCATCTTTTCCGCATCATATATACAAGATCGTAGGGTACCAAGCTTCCGCATAACTAGCTTGTAGCCAAGGCTTGCTGTTATAGATTAATTTGCGAAGGCATTTCCTGGCCGACTTAGAGGCTGCTGTGCGGTTGCTTGCCTCGTCCCGGCTATGTACTTGTTGAGCCTCACGCCAAAGCTTGTGACGCGCCCTTCGCTTTTCAGCAATTTCAGTTGACCACCAGTACACTGGGGGCTTGCCGTGCCGGGGTTTTCGTCGGGGAAAAGAAGCCTTGCAAGCAGTCGTGATGATGTTCATAGTAGAGTTCACCACGTCGGTTTCCTCCGAAGTCCCCTGCAGTGGTGTACCTAGTGTGAGAACCTCGACGAACTTCTCAACGTCCATCCTCCCGATGTTCCATCCAATTGTAGAAAGCCGAGAGCATGGACATCAGGAGACAACATCGCTTATCTCAAGCAGAATGACCTGACGATCACTGGCTGAGTAGCCCTTTAATACTCTCCAATTGTGTATCCTCCGTACTAAGGACTCCGAGGCGAATGCCACGTCCGGTATGGTTCCTTCACAGCCAAAAGGGCGGAAGGTCGGCGTATTGCCAGTATTTAGCGCGATGAGTGCCGTCCTGGCCGCCATTTCTAGGACTCATTACCCCGCGGATCTATTTGAGGCATGCCCCATTTGATTGCTTTCGCGTTGAAGTCGCCCCCAACGAGCACGTTCTCGTCTGCATTCGGAACAGCGCCCTCCAAAGCCTGAAGATTGGCTTGGAAAGATGATATTGATTCGTTAGGCGTTAGCTACACACTGAAGAAAGTGATCCCCGTGCACCTAACCCATACAAAACCATCCCCACATCCACATCTCTCCCGCTGGAAATCACTGTTTTGAACCCAGATGGCGGCAGTACCAGTTGCATCTGGGTACCATAATGCTGAACTTTTATCATGATGTTGCTCACTTAGCAGCAAGAAGTCGGTTTTCGTGTCCCTCGCAAACTGCCCAAGCAGATTTCTGGCGGTTGAACTGCGATGTAGGTTCAGCTGCAGAATGCGGGTCATCGAAGTTCTGATTTTGCCGTGGCTAGGGCTTTTTGGAACACCCAGCATTTTCCTGATTCCAAGGCGTCTCCAAAATTGGGTCTTGGAGTAGTATCCTTGCAAAGAATACAATATGCCTCCTTCGAACACTTTTTTCTTTTATGTCCCATTTCACCGTATTTGTAACATAGAAAACTCCTATCGGGTCCTTTGAATACTTGTGCGGTGTGACCATAGCCAAGGAATTTGAAACATTGAAGAAGCGTTGCTCTTCGCCGTGTCCTACAGACAACCCACCCTATTCGTACTTTGCCCTTGTTCAGAATTGTTCGGCGTCCTTTTTGGTCAAGTCAATTATGGTCTCGCCTTGATTCCGTCCACGCTAGGGAACTCCCTTTCGATGGCCTCTTCCACCTCAGCTTGATCGGTGACGCAGTCAATGTCTCTTGTTTTCATCGTTGCCATCGGTTCGAGTGACGCGACAGTTGCCCTTTTGCCGAGGACTTTCTTTACTGCGTCACAGCATGCTTCCCTATGCTCGGCCTTTGCTCCAAATTCGACTAGTATGTGGCCCGACAGCGTTGGTCATACTGCTTTAATTGCAGTGTTAGTGTTTTCAGGCCTTACTTTTCCCCTGATGTCCCGCAGCACCTCCGCGTAGGATCGGCCATCTTGGGGCTTTACGAGCAGTGCCTGCTGCCGGGGTCTTTTCCGGGGCTTCTTTCTCTCCTGCTTTGCATCAGATTCTTTTTCTTGGTGGGCGTCCGTGCGACTTTGAATTCTTGGCACTTTTTGAAGGTGTTCCTTTGCAGCTTGCTTCGCTCCTTTTGTAAGCACTGTCTGGGACCATCAAGTGTCTCTTTCTTCCGTTTTTTATCCCGATCACCTTCGATTGGGCTAGACACCATTATTGTATTGATTTTTACTGGTGGAGCTATCTGCATGTGGCTTTTAAATTTCACCTCCACCGCTTCTTTAGCTCTTTGCTCGTCTTTAGCCTTTAACCAGCTCCTCCAATAATGCCCTATGTGGTCTAGGAGTTCCTCTAGTTCAAGGAGCCCAATCTTTTTTGCCTTGCTGATTTTTGGGGAGTCGCATGCAGATTGTATTCTTTTCAGAACATCTCCCGCTTTTTGGAAAAGCAATTGTACTTTGCGACCAGTTTTGGGAGAGGTAATCACTTTCCGTTTCCGACTATAGTACTTCCGCCATATTTTCGACGTTGGCGATGCAATCATACAACGTCATTTTATATGTGTCCTTGTTGGCTTCGGGGTGATTCTTTGTTATGTCGGGACTTAGGAGCTTTGCATCGGCCGCTTTGGTAACGATTGAATCCGCAATGTTCCTTATATTATCTTCCACCGCTCGAACAATTGAAGCGTCCTGCAGAGTTTCCCGCTTTTCCTTAATAGGACGCTCTGGCGTTCGCATAATTTTTTTGCTGCGCCCGAACGCCGCAGGAATCTCAATCTGAACCAGACTGTCTGCTAATCTCCATTTTTCGTCTGTCTTCACTGCCGTTGTATTACTCGTCGTTTTTGTCATCGTTAGTACCGCTCTCGATGTACTGTCAACGTCGTGGCTGCAACGGTAGGTTGCGTCGTCATTATTATTTTTTCTTTCTTTTTTGCTTTTTTTTATCTTTTTCATATGTTGTTGGTTGCTCCAGTTTTATTGGGTCCCCCCCTCGGAGCCGCTATCTCCGTTCGTGTGTAGCCGCCTTTTTGGTCCCATGGTTATCTTTGCAGAGCAGGAAGACCATGTGAAGATTGACACAGGCCCTTATGGGGACGAGTGCTCAGAGCCAGACTAGTGCTAATCGGGAGTCCGTCTCAACCAAACCTACACCGCCCACCCAATGGTGCGAACTTATAACGTACTCCGAGTCCTGCCATCGTTTTACTCGGACAGAGATGGTATGAGAGTTGAATTGGAGCCGTTCACCCACGAGTGTCACCTCGGTGCTATCGTGCAAAGCAACTAGGTTCAAACCATCCTATCCGCCAGCCCAAAGCATAAATTCCAGTTCGTTGTCAGCTCTAATCAGGGTCGTTATCTGTCATCCTAGGAGGGAACCCCACAGTGCCCCCTCTATCCTCGGGTCTGTAGGGGCGGAACTCCCCAAAGAATGCTAGCCTCCGAGAGTGCTCTTGTTGACTGGCATTCCCCCTGCGCGAATTTTCTCGGGTACATGGGGGTGGAACTCCCCAAAGAATGCTAGCCTGGAGTAACTTGAAGACCAGCTGTTTGCACAGGAAAACAAAGCTCCATGTATACAAATCTTTGATAAGACCTGTGTTATGCTATGGATGTGAAACATAGACCCTAACCCAAGTATCCGAGTCCTGAGGTCAGAGTAAAGCTAGATGGGAACCAATGGCAAATTCGATACAACCATGAGCTGTATGAAATTGTTAACGAGCTAGAGGTCTCAACAGTTTTCAGAACGTGGAAGCTATAATGGGCTGGACACATGAATCATGTGGACGAACAACGGATACCTAAAAAACTATCCGTTGCGAGAACTGGAGGGCGCACACTAGTGGAGAAACCGAGAAATCTTGTGTCTGACGCGGTCGACGAAGACAGTTCATCGCCGCTCGAATTTTGAAACAGGAGGATGCGATCAATGGTGCGAGACAGTTGGAGGTGCTATTTGTAGGAAGCGAAGGCCCGAGAGGGGCTGTATTGCTACGAAAAAGAAGAAGAAATTGTGATTGGGTGAGATTTGTTAATCAAGGCGAACATCTGATCCCAAAGATAAGAGATGAATCGTTGAAAAATGACATATCTAAAAGACAAGTCGCTATTGGTAATAATTGAAGCTTTCCACCCCGATATTTCACAATATGAACCACCATCTAGTGGTTGTGCCAATTAATTGAAGTATCTAGTACCAGCCAAGCAATTATATGAAGAACTCCTTTAGTTATTATAAGGATGTGGAGGACAAAACGCATGCCAATGAGGTGGCAGTTCAAGATCAAAATCATTAAAAAATTTTGGAATTTCGTTCTATAAGTAACACTAATAAAACCAATATTTCCCGTATGCAGTACACCTTGATGTAGAATGACAGCAATTACTTATGCACATCAAGGATTAGAACTACTGTAGGGATATAAATATGCTGCGACACTTTCAGTAAGGAGGTGTATCGAGAACGCATGACATAGTTACACAGACGAAGAGCACTGAGGATTGCATCTTCATATCCGACAGAGTTATTGAAGGCACGACATCAGTCGCCTTCCTTGATAGTGTGGAGCAATATACCCGCATCATGGCGAGGATGCAAAGGAAACTGCTGTGAAAGTGGGTTGATATAGTTTCACAAAGGATTGCAGTGATAGTCTGCTGCCTCAGCGGAAGAGGATGTCGGGATCCGCCGAGATTGGCCTTGCCTGGAGATGCGTGAATGTGCTAGCAGGCTAGCGTTGCGGTGTCATGGGGCGGGTCCTTTCCCCCAGCACAAGGACCCACTACAAAAGAATTTCGCATCCACGAATTCCGGGGTCAAATAACAGTCAATCGAAATAGAAAAAAAGGAGGTAACCAGCTAAGGATTAGAAATTGCAGACGAAAAAGAACAAACTGGATCTGGGGAAGACAGATGGACTTAAGGGGACTTAGTCGTTACCCGACGATACTTATGGCCCACAAATAAGAGTGGGGCATCCAGATGAAAGCGGTGCCCCCTCGCACCCTCCTAACCGGATCAAGATCCAAATGTAGACGTGGCCATGTGTTTCCCATTTGAGTGAAAAACTCATACAAAAGCACTTTGCATGACTCTTTCCCTCAAATGTGAAGCACAAACGTAACCAATTTATGCTATAGAGCTATGCAATGAAATCACATAGCCCTATATCATAAAAGGGCACGCGAGCGGGAGGCCACTCTACCCGGCAAGAGCCCCTGTTAAGCTGCCAAAAACGGTGCAGCGCGTCCGATGGCTAGCCTATATCAGCGGAAGAGCCTGCCATCGATGTGGGTCCTATAACCAGTCCGGTAGAAAAAAAAGGAAATACCGAAGTTTATCATATTTAGCAATTCATTTTTTTGTGGTAGGGAGGTGAATGCCATTTATGCACAGATTGTGGGACTCCCATGTGCGACTGGAATACCCACTAAACGACTCCCCTGTCAACATGAGAACCCAGCCTGGAACCGTTTAACTCATTACTTCGGGCCAGGTCTCATTTTGTTACGCCGTTGGCGCCTTAAAGCTAGGGAGTCCCTTTCCTAGCGGGAGGGGAGAGGGGAAAAAGAAGTGCCGAGAAATTGACTCCTCAGCCCCAGCGCCTCGGGCTGCTGTGAGTCCCTTTTATATTAGCAATTCATTATTTTAATTGTAATGATTTCGTATAAGGAAATAATTACATGTAATTCAAGCATGAATGAACTTTAATTTTAATTCGGTCTATTATTCCGTCCAATTATTTTTCTTATATTTTAGGTGATATTATTATTTGTTCTAAAATTTTCATTGAAAGTAAGCAAAATGCATGGTATATCTGGGAGTCTGCTATTTCAAATTTACAGTGGGCATTTTCAAAGCCAGTACTTTGGAATGTTTCCGTGAGAAGAGCATACACTCTTACTGTCAAGTATTGCTTGATATTTTGTCCTACTTTTGACTTACGACATTAATCTAATCTCGCAAATACCCACATGCATTTACTAGTTTTGATTATTTGAAACGAATTGTCACTCCGGATGTTAGTTTAGTTTTAGAGTTTATTAAATGATGTTGGGATCTTAATTCCTTCCCAAACGCATAAAAACCGTTTCAATATCTTGTAACTACTCAGAACTGTCTTTATGGAATATGTTCTGGAAGTCTCGGCACACAACGTCAGTTAGCATTTTTTTTAAGGAAATAGAATACTATGTGTAACTCGTCCACTGAATACCTTACAATAATCGCCACTGCTGTCCAAGACTTTGATGTGGGGTTAGCGCTGATATTCCAGTTGACAGTGGCAATCCTGTAGACGAGAGCTCGCCAGCAGTAGAAACAGCCGTTGCCTCATTGGTGTTTCGTTACAGCTTCTGGGTCTCGGTCAGCCCTTCGTCGTCGGAAAATGTGCCCCAAACCGCGACAGATCGGTTCGTGAATAACCGAGGCAACACGCCCCATCACCTGACGTCGATTTTATCTTCGCGACGATTTCTCCCGGGAAGCGCACGCTTCCCCATTAAGGAAGGCCACAGCGTCCAACACCCATTGCACCCATCCAACTGCCTTGCCTCTACTCGCAATTCATTGGCGCAGCCGCTTCACTGGCAAACTCAACTTCTCCCACTTTATATTGGGACAGCGAATTTATCCGTCCAGGGGGCAACTTCCAATTTGCTGCTCAATTAGCCTGTGTTGCGTGACTTGTGGCTCCGTCCTGTTGGGACCACATGTTCTCTAGATCATAATCTTCAATTTTTCTCCAAAAATAATCGGCTAGCATCCGTCCATAGTGGTCAGAATTGACTGTAATGGCTCTTCCTTGATCGTTTCCAAAAAATACGGGCCAATAACACCACCATACCATAATGCACACCAAACGGTCACTTTTTCCGGATGCAAGGCCTTTCTGCGATCACCTGAGTATTTCGAGAGCCCTATATGCGGCAATTCTGTTTATTTACGTAACCACTGAGCGAAAAATGAGCCTCATCACTGAAGAAAATTTTGTTCGAAATATCGTTATCAATGGCTTGTTGTTCAATCACCCAATTCGCATACATTCTGCATTGTGTATGGTCTTGAGGCTTAAGTTCTTGAGTGAGTTGGATTTTGTACGAATGGAGATGCAAATCTAAATGCAAAATCCACAACAATGAGCCATAAAGCAAGCCCAAATGTTGAGCACGTCGAGGAATCGACAAATTCGGGTCTTTCTCTACACTTTGAGCAAGGGCAGCGATATTTTCAGCAGAATGAATGTTGCGATGATACACAGGAATTGTAATATCAATAACCGATCCCGTCGCTTCAAATTTTCTCACTCTGTTCGAAATTGTTTGCTGTGTAGGTTGATTATGTCGACCGTAATTGGCTTCTAAAGCCCTAAATGTTGATACAGCAGAAGCACCATTTTCATAATAAAATTTAGTAATTTTAATGCGCTTTTTGATTATTAAACAATCCATATTTCTAAATAGCAAATCTTCAGCTAAAAAAAAACACGCTTTGGATGACATTTAATTTGACGAATGTCAAATAACAGGGTTACACTTTCCCAACCACGAAATGGATAGCCCTATATATCAAAACCAATGGCGAACTCGATACAACCATGAGTTCTAAGACTGCCAAAACTGCAATGGACTGGCCATGTGAATCGTATGGGCGAACAACGGATACCCAAAAAGGTATCCGTTGAAAGAACTGAAGAGCCGAGACCAGTGGAGCAACCGAGGAAATATTGGTCTGACTCGGTCGACGAGGACAGAACATCGCTGCTCTGATATTAAAATTCGATGCCGTGGTCAATAGACTGAGATAGTTGGAGGCGCTTTATGCAGTAAGCGAACGCCCGAGAGGTTTTGTGGAGCTTTGAAAAAGAAGAATTAAATCAGAAGAATATTTTATTGCAAGATTTAAAGAAAACAATTTGAAAATTAAGATTTTAATTGATTTTTAGTCTGGATAAAGAAATTTAACTTAAACTTGTTAGACAAAAAATTTTGAGACACTGTACTGCTGGAAGAAAAGCAGTCACCATTTATATTATGATAAGCCGGAAGTCTTAAAAACTTTAATCAACATAAGATAAACAGAAGTACTTTTCGTAAACCTCTTTAAAGTTGATGTATTCAAATGATTTTTGGTATTTCAGGCTGTCACTACGTACAGGATTTAATTTGATAAAATTATATCAATACTTTCATCCTTTCCTTTTCTCGCGTTTCATTTCGCGCAACTGCCTTATCTATTCATTCTCATTTCAATATAAGACGCTTCTTTCAAAAATCGGTACTGATGTCGTCATGCCAGACAATCTTTAGACTAGCATATCCGTGCCATTGCTTTTTACTCCATACCAGTCGTGTTGTTTCAACCATTCATTTCGCAGCAATTTAATTTGGCGCCCATATAAATTGGTAAAGTAAATATTTTTAGAGAAACATTAGTCCTTTTATGCAGTCTCATCTTGTTATTGCTATGGCGTACGTAAGTATGCCATGGAATCAAGCTTTCAAGGCTTAACCGTTTTTGACTCCAACTTACTCAGTCCCTACTTTAATCATTTTTCAAAACTTTTCCATTTCAAACGGCAATGGTTGTTTCCGTCACAGTTTTTGTGGCAATTGGACAGTAGCAGGAGAGATACCAGTCAACAGATGTGCAGAATTGCTACGACTAGGACAAAAAACAGCCAGAACTGTATGCATCCTAAATAAAGTCAAATAGGATCAAAATAGCAATTTCATTAAAGAGTTGAATTCTTTTAATCTGATGTTTCTACTGGCTCGGCTTTTTGTGCCTTCTACTTTGAGATTGATAAGTGTTTCGGTTGGGAGGAATTAACTTTTCGTGTATTCAATCTTTGCCTATAATGGAATGGTGATTAATTTAGATGCCCTCTAAAATATTGAGGGAAATTTTTCCATGAAAATGCCTTAATTGCAACACGTAGTAGAGAAGTGTGACAAATGCGAAGAAAATCACTACACTAGTGTAAAAATTCTACAATTTTTGCGTGATTTTCAACTTTTAGTGTTTTGTTCAGCTCTAAAATGAAGGGAACTCTCATAATTTCCAACGAAAGTGGGGTTCATTTATGGAAAATAAAATACACGCAAAATTTATTGTTTTTTCCAATTAGAAAACGTCAACCATATGTAAAAAAGTTTTCGTGAATACAGCTTGCAATCAGTTACTTCTGTAAATTCATATGAGTACCCTTAAATTTACAGAAATTAGGCAGTATAAAGGTTACGAGGCGGGAAAAATTATGATGTGGTATCCCGAAATTTTATAGGTGACCACCTGGAACCAATATTGCTCACTTTTTAGCGTTCACTGCGAGCCAAGCTCACAGTGCTAGTCAAATCTACAATTTTCCCGAAGTTCACCAAAATTCACACAAATCTAAAACTTTCACGTAATTCACTAAAATTCACCCTTCAATTTTAAAGACGAAAATGTATTTGTACCGTTAATAATAGTTGATATTATGTAATTTACTTACTAAATATGAACGTACGCACGTAAAAGGGTCTCCGATAATTTTGCCATCGATCGAAAAATTCGTCCTCGTCACCTGCGGTAATTTTGCCACAGCTTCTAGCTACTTGCCGGCCACCACCACATTCAATCCCTCTTCAATATCTGCTGAGTTTTGCTTTTTTACTTTCGTCGCCATCAATGGTCGTTCCGCTAGAGAGGAAGATTTCATTGTTCTCGGGACCCTCGTCAATTCGTCTCAAATGGGAACCCGTTAAGTTCTTTTCAGAGGTAAAGAACTTTGTTCTAGCTATGCGTAATCTACCAGTGGCACTCAAACTATTGTGATATTGGCGATTGAAATGAAAATTTCCCTCCATCTAGCACATTCGTGAATGTTTACTTATTTAAATATCGAAGATTTATTTTAAAGCAAAAACGGAAACTGGTGGCATATTCCATCATACGCGGTTATATTCGTAAGTTTGTCATACATGAACAGGATATTTTCGATTGATAAGTGTTGAATGAGTTTGATCGGTGAGTGGAACGATTGTATTTATTCGTTGAATTCGCATTGATCCTAGCATCATTCCCAGTTACACTTGCTGTAGTTATCGTCGCCGTTATCTGTTCTGGTACACCGAAACCAATCAATTTTTGCATATCTGTGTGCAAGACGTTCACTCGGACTATGTCCTTATGAATTTTTTTCATCAATTGTAACTACTCCAACCCTTTGTGTGCTTCACGGCACATATAGGTAATTTGTCATTCTGTTGGCGGACCCAGTACTCAGTAGATATCCTACAAACTGCCACCACGACAATATGCCATCAGATCCAAAATTTTGTGGCACGGCAAAGCGACCATATCATAGTTTCTGTGCCCTGATGTTCAAGGGTGCTATAAATTGAAGCTACAAAGTCGGAGGAATCGCAGTCGATGGCCACTTGTTCTCGTTGTTCTGGCATCTTATGAGAGGCAACTTTTCCTTTAACTTGTCTCGTGTAGAAGTGAATTTACCTTGCAGTGATTACACACTAGTTGCATATATCCGGTTGATTACTCAACTTTACACAATGATTTTCAAGTTGAACAACCATCTGAATTTTTCTTTTTCATAATAATTCCTAACTTTAAACCTTGGCTCGCGGTGGTTTATCTATTCCGGTGTTCAAAATAATTTCTTCATTTTTTTACGGTCTTGCGTGAAAATTATACAAAAGATTTCCTTCCAGGTGGTCGGGTGGGAAACCAGGGTCACACGCAACAGTATATCTGTACGTGTGTGTCTATATATCCTTCTTTGAGCACAAAACCCTTCTAATATGAGCATATTTTTGTCTGGTCAACTTGTTTATCCTTTCTTAAAATTCAACGAAAACACATAGAAGTTTTGAGGCTCAATATGTGGTCGTTTAACAGAAAAAAAAAGGCGCTGTGGTTGCACAGTTTTTGCAAAATGCTATTTGCTTACTTAGTAGAGAAGAAAGAAATTCTCGTCGTACCACCACCCTGAAAGGCAAACTTTTCGTATTTTTCTTTATTTTTAAAAGCAAATAGTTATTGGATTGGCTGCCACTTTGAAAATCAAGCATTGTTCAAAGAAAGTATTTTGATGCATAAATACTTCCAATGAAAGCCATTACAAACTAAAATAGCGGGTTTTGTTTTCTTTCTTTCATCATTTTCAATTCAAGCATTTTATTTTGGATTTTCTTAAAAATATTTATCTAACAGAGTCTTATCAACCATTGTCTCAAATCTCGTTCTAACAGGAGTTTTACTCTGGACAGGATAAATTTTCGGTTTTATTGAATATACTCGTAGCAGCTAAACGTCTTGTTAATCCTCGACTTTTTTATTTATCGTCCGATTTTCATAATTTTTCATAGAATATAAGAACTTTGAAACGAAAAAATGGCCAACAGAGCGCCACAAAAATCTGAAATAATGGCATATTTGAATAACCGCGATTTTGAATTTGGCATCTTGATGACCATCAAAACAACAATATCTTAAGATATGATTACTACCTACCTTTAACCTCTTCAGACCCTGGGTACACATATATGCACCTGCCTTTACTGTTGCTTTCCTCTTGTCAGATCCGTCCATTGCGAAAATGAAACAATACCTGAACACTGCGATCTTTTTAATTCATAAAAATTGCAGAAGACGGCTACTGCATGTAACAAGAATATCGTCAGGATAGCATTCAAATTGTATGTTCAGTCGTTTTTAAGCGTCGGTGGCGAGTGGACATTTATTTTAAGCGAAAAATGCAGGAAAGCCTTTAAAGTCTAATATTTTTGGTGTTTTGAAGACGAATCGGACAAAAGTTTACAAAACCGGTAGAAAAGTTTAGTTTTGGTAAGTTTTCGTTAGTACATCACGTGCTTTTTGTAAGGTACACACTTGTGCACCTCCGGATTGAACTACAGTTTTTGTTAATATGCCAGATTTTCTATTTTTCAGGAGAAATCATGTCTAATTTCTTAACGGATGAAGAGATAGTGGAGCTCTTGAATTGTAATGATGATGATCTCTCCAGTGATGATGAAAGAGTTTAGTGCCGATCGAGGATGCTGCAGAAACTGCCATCTTGGAATCAGAAGAGGAACAGGACAATGTAGTGCAAAAACCTGAGGGTAGCAATTCAAAAATTCTCTGGCTGTCAAAGCAAATGACTCCTCGTGATTTGGATATTTCTAATGATAAACTGCAATGTGAAGGAGCTTCAGAGATAAGTTGTCTATACTTACTTTTTGAGTATTAGGACCTCGAGTTTTGGAAACAAATTTATACATGTCGCAGCAAAGAGACCTTCCATCGGCGAAAAAAAGTCAAGTAGAAATGATCAACTTCACTGGTCTACAAATCATGATGGGCACGCTAAATTACTCCCAAGCGAGATTGCACTGGAGAAGAGAGAGACCACATTTGTTTTACTGACCACACTGCAGAAAATCAAGATGGAGATAAATTCTGGAAAATCAGACCGTTATCATCTAAAATCCTTCAAGAGTGTCACAGTCTGCCTCGGTCAACAAACACGTCCATCAACGAGCAGATGATACCATTTTCAAGAAGATGGGACGAAGGACGGTCTTGCATTGGAATTTGTCATTTACGTTGGCTCTAACGCGGTACCTCCACAGGGTATGACTAAACTTGGCTTAGGTGTAAGCATCCTCAAACTGCTGTGCCGGGTGATTGATGAAGATTCTGTTTTGTACACGGACAGATTTTTCACAAGTCTGAAACTTGTAAACCATTTTAATACAAACAAACATAATGTGCTCATCACAGGGACCATTATGAGTAACCAGGTTGGTGAAGTTTCAAAAAAATTGAAAAATGACAAGCAGCTCAAAAGAGGCGAATGAGATGAGAAGGTCAGAAGCAATGGGAATGTCGGTGTTTTGAAGTGGAAAGACACTAAAGCCATTACTAAGCTATCTTCATGCGTAGGAAGTGTACCAGCCGGCATTTGTAGACGATTGGATAAGCAGACAAAGCATAAAATAGATGTGACATAGCCAGCCGTGGTTAGAAATTACAACAAATGTATGGGCGGAATTGATCTAAGTGATAGGCTGATTGCTTATTATCGCACTGTCATGCAAACTAGGAGGTGGACAGCTCACTCTTTTAGCCATTTTATAGATTTATGTATCGTCAACTGCTGGATAATGTCTATACAGTGTTGCGATGAAGACGGAGTACCTGCCAAGAACAGGTTAGGTCTGATGGACTGCAGGCTGAATGTTGCAACAGCCATGATCAAATATGAGGGTGGAACTGTTTATCCACTTTTTTTGCAACCAGGTGCGAGCAGAGAAGCTACCAAAAAACAGGCAAAGTCGGACGCAAACGAGAAACCAAAAAAAGTACAACAGCTAAAACCAGAAGTTTGCCTGGATGGAATCAAACACCTGCCGCAATTCATCAAATATTAGGGTGGAACTGTTTATCCACTTTTTCTGCAACCAGGCACGAGCAAAGAAGCTACCAAAAAGCAGGCAAAATCGCACGCAAACGAGAAACCAAAAAAAAAACAACAGCTAAAACCAGAAGTATGCCTGGATGGAATCAAACACCTGCCGCAATTCATGGAAGACAAGTGTGCTTCAAAATGCAGGCATCCAACATGTTCATCCCGTTGCGTATACCTATGCATTTTAAAAGATAATTGCTTTGAAATATATCACATGGAAAAAAGAGATATATTGAAAATTTTCCACACAGATAAACATGAGGTGCACATTTGTCTACCTTTTCACGTATTTCAAGAAAAAAACTATGCAATTTATACAAATAAACTGATTCGGTTTTATTTAAACCATTTTCTAAAGGAGGACCACTAAAATTACCAAAACTTTTGCTCCCATCGGCTCTGGCTCTCAAGAGGTAAGTCAAGTTTCATGCATATCAAATTAAAATTGTGGTTCTAATAACCCTTTAAAATTTCGAAATTCAACTAGTCACCATTTTAAAATTTGCAACTTGACCTTAAATTTATTCAACACTCTCTAGATACCATATTGCCTCATTTCATTAATGTCGGGTAGTAGGTTTGATCACGACTATAATAACAAGGTTTGGCGCTTTTCCGACCTTTGAGTGGCCGCCACTTTGTTTCAGGCTGTTTGACTTTAAGCTTTTATTGAAAGCTTCATCGCATAGCATAATGAACATATGTAGCGAATTTCATCCAAATCGGTGGTATACTTTGGATAGAACAGAGATCACCGGTTTTCGTAAAAAACTGGTCGCTATTTTATTTGCGCTCGACCATTTTTATTGTATATGTAGATTTATAAATACATAAAAATATATGCATGCATATATATATTTATATATATATATATATATATATATATATATATATATATATATATATATATATATATATATATATATATATATATGTATGTTGTAAGTTGGTTTTTTAGATGGTTAATATCTTTTTTTTCAAATGTTCTTCAAAGTAAATTTATTTATGTTAACACTAAACATTAATCAATGATAGGTTGACCATTTGGTTGGATGACCTTATACCATATTTCGATAAATTCATAAATTCCACGTTTGAAGAAGCCTTGGTTCTTAGGAGCGAAGAACTAGTCTAACTTATTTTTAACAGCCTGATAGAAATCGAAAATTCTACCATTTAAATGCTATTGAAGGAAGCAAAACAAATAATAGTCTCATGCTGCATAGTCAGGGCTATAGGATGGATGTGGCATCAGTTCCCAATTGAGCTCAATTAATCTTGGACGGGTTATCAAAAAAATGTGGGGCCTGGCGTTATCATGATGAAATATCACGCCTTTGCCATTGGCCAGTTTCGGGCGTTTTTCCTTGACTCCTTCAATCAATCTCGATAGTTTTCAACAGAAGACATTCAAATCAATAGTTTAATTTCTTGGAAACAGCTCAAAGTAGACTATACTCTTGAAATCCTACCACACAGAAAGGATAATATTCTTTTGGTTACTATTGGTTTTGTATGTGGATTTTTGGGTTCATCTTGCGTGGTCTATGATCGTTTTTAGAATACACAACCAAAATCTATGTTTCATTAACTGTTATGATTCTTTTGAAAAATGGGTCGGTTTGGTTACGATTCAGCAAAGAGTCGGATATGTTAATGCGTTTGGTGAGGTGGAGTTACTGTAATTCGTAAGGAACCCAAACATCCAGTTTCTTTACGTAACCAAGCTGTTTTGAGTGCAAGTAAACGATTGAATTCAATATGCCAAGCTTTTCTGCTATCTCTCGAGTTGTCGTACGTTGGTTAGTTTCGATTAACGCTCTTATGTGGTCTTCTTCAATATTTCCAGAATTAACGCAAGCAAACTATTGCTGACACTGGCATTCAGTAAGGCAGTTTTCACCATAAACTTCAAACAATTTCTTTCGAGCTTGCACCGCATTTTTGCCCTTTCAGAAGAAAAAGGATAAAATATGTTATGCCAATAATGCTCTCTTTAATTGTCCATTTTTAAGTTTATTTTTAACCAACTAATTGTTTACTAATGACGCTCAGTTTTTGAGTGAAGATAGTCTAAAGTCTAATATTTAAAATAGCACACAATAATATAAGCCACGCAATCACTACTATATGTAAAATGTAATTTACGTCGTCTATTATGCAGTTAACGACATGAGATATCGGAGAACTTAATATTTATATACATATAATCAGTGAGCCTGAATAGTTCAACATCAACATTGAGCAAATTACCACTCATTTATTGGCTGAACTCCTTAATTATATTCACCCAATTATTTCAAATCAGATAAATACTAGTAAGACGTTATTGTAAATGATAATTTTGGAGTCCAGGGATGATTTCAATATACAGTTTAAGGACATTTTTGGCAACACCTGTCAAGAAAATGCTGAAAGCTGTTTCTAGCGAGTGTTGGTTTGAATCAAGTTGTATCAATAACTCTGCAGATATATGTTCACACGGTATATTTCCGTCAGAATTAGTCAGCGGATCCAAATGAGTCTGCACACGAACTTAAAACCTTCCACTTACCCTAACACAAACGAATATACAATTGAGCGTAAATGTGTCCTAGAATAGTATTAAAGTTTTTCAAAACTCATTACTGTAGCTGCCAAATATTTTGAATTCACCAATAAGGAAATGTAGATCATGTACCAAAATTAAAATGTAACATTGGTGTACCGACTTAATCAGAATTGGCAATGGTGCATGACGCTTTAGTTAAAACTGTCCATAGTGAGCAATTCTCCGACAAACCCTATGCGTTGTCTAAGGAAGAAGAAAATTAAAAATCATTTTGCATCCTCAACTTTTTCTTAGATGAGCATATTTTTTCAGAGTTGGGAGAATTTTCTTAGTGAAACCTACCCTACCACAAAGTGCATCCTTTGATTTTGCTAAAAAGTTCTGATTACACTCGAACCCTGATTGATCATTGTCACAAAATTCCTTAACATTGACGTGCACGTACGCGACGAAGCTAACTAAATCAGAAGCAGTGGATTGATACTCTTGAGCTCGCAGTATGATTCGCTAATGTATCTCTAAACGTATTTCTTATTTTAAAGTCATCCCGCCAGCCTTGCGGCCTCTTATGACAAATTTTTCTATGTTTAGGTGTAAACAAGTGCAAGTGTTTCATACAGTAGAAGTGTAAATAGGTTAACTACTTTATGCCAAAGAAAATAATCCGCGAAATGCAAAAATTGCCAAAATTTTAATTTTAACTATGGAATGGGTCTTAGTTACTCGTACGTTTGACAGATTTACATCTAGGCATGGTTTGTGCTTGGTATTCATTGAGACAACTGAAGGGCAGTGATTAGTGAAAAAACCAAGGAAACGCTGGTCTGACTTTATCGACGACAACAGCAAACTACTGCTCGGGTGCTAAAATCGGAGGACGCGAGAGTTGGAGGCCCTTTTTACAGGAAGAGTAGGCCCAAGAAGGGCTGTAGTGCTGGTTTTTGCCTGTGCATCCTGGAAATAGTGCCTCCAACTGTCTCGATCTATTGACTGAGTCCTCCAATTTTGAAATCCAAGCAGCGATGAACTATTTTCGTCGACCAAGTCAGACCAGTGTTCCTTCGGTTTCTCCACTGATCTCCAGCCGTCAGTTATCCCAAAGAACACCTTTTCGGGTATCCGTTTTTCGTCCATACGATTCATGTGGACAGTCCGTTGCAGCTTTTGCAGTCTTACAATCGTTGTATTTGAGATATTTCCCCCCGACTGCATTGTTTTATTTTCATTGATTTGTAGGCCTTCCAGTTTTGCTTCGCTGTCGAGTTTCAGGAAGAGTTCTTTGGCAGTTGTTAATGACCGTGACAAAATGTTAATATCGTTTACATAGGCTAGTAATTGGCTCAACTTGAATAGTAATATGCATCGCGTATCAACAGTTAGCTTCCATATGGCTTACTCTAGAACCAAATTGAATAGCAATGGGGCCAGCCCATCTCCCTGCTTTAGTCCAATATTTGTGTCAAAGGCATCGGTGAGTTGGTTATTGACGCAAACTAGGGAGGTCGTTGACGTCATTGTCAATTTGATATGATGGACTAATTTGGCTGGGACACCAAAGCAAAGTTTTATTTCGTACAGTACGTTACAATCTATACTGTGATATGCTTGCTTAAAGTCAACGAAAATTCCGTGTACGTCTATGTTGAACTTGCAGCGTTTTTCAAGTACCTGCTAAACAGTGAACAATTGGTCTGTTGTTGATCTACCTGCTTTAAAACCACTTTGATACTCCCCAATAATACTGTTAGCGTATGATTCGATTTTATTTTCTAAGATTTTTGAAAACATTTTGTACGCCGTACAAAAAGGTTTCGCACTGTAGTTTATCACCTTTTTTGTGAATAGGGAATATAATTGAATGGCTTCACCCTTTCTGCGTATGTTCTTGCTGTCAAATATGCTGGTTGACCTTGTGAATAGCTTAATGAACACTGCTGCCACCATATTTGATAATCTCCACTGGAATCTCATCGATGCCTAGCGCTTTATTATTCTTATGGGCTTTGATGATGGAACAGACTCTCTGCAGACATCTGTGGGCTTCAATGTTCTGGAGTTATGCGGGGGATTAAATACGTTCTTAAAATATGATGCCTATCTTTCCTTAATCTTGGTTTCATAGCGACGATAATGCCGATGCCATCACGTCAGACCGTGATTTTGGGCTGATAAACACGTTTCAGGCTTTTCAATACTTTGTATGCTTGCCTTGTGTTGTTGCTTGCTAGGCTTACATCTATGCTTCTGAATTGGTCGTTATAGGATTTTCTTTTCTTAAGCTTAATTATCCCATTCGCAACTATTCTGAGATTTTCATGATGTTCTCTCTTCGTCCTGGTTTTACTCTTACGCATTCTTTGTAAGCCTGATTCTTTTTATCTAACGCTTTTTGGCACTCATCATCGAACCAATCATTCTTCTTGCATGGGCTTGATGTCCGATCATCTGTTCTACCACGGTCTTAATCCAGAGCTCTTTACTTGTCTTTGACAATGCGTCTGATAAGATGCGAGTCAGCTGATTGTCAAGGATCTCCGTGAAATGCCGTTTGGAGCCTTTCGATGTCAAATTTTTGTAGCGGGCTGATCTTTTCTGAAAATACTTTTGAAATATAACATGACATTTGGTTGTCAAAGCCAAATCTAAAGCGAACTATGGGCAAGAGCGCTCTGCTGTTGCATATCAAGGTCATTTAGGAGCCGTACCTGTTAGCTAGCATATCTAGTAATCTAAATAAATTTCAGATGCTCACACTAGGATATTTCCTCGTAGGTTTTGACCAATTATCTGTACCGTAATATGTTTTGCCTAACAAGCCTCTTAATAAGTTGAATCGTCGCAATCAGTGTAGCAAGCGTTTCAACAATTTTGGAAACTCTGGCGTAAAGAACATCTTCACACTATTCTACAACGAGTGAAGTGGTAGATCAAATCAGGCAATATTGAAGTCGAAGACCTTGTTTTGATGCACAGTGATTCTCCACCGTTCAAGTGGCCTCGAGTTACGAAGCTCTGCCTCAGGCCAGGAGCTGTAGCCCATGTTGTTGGCAATCTTGCTCACATGAGTGAAAACATGAAGTTCAGTCCACTTTCATCTTTCAAAAATCAATAAATCAGCCATACCTAGTATGAACCAAAGAATCTTGCATGTATTCTTTTTACAATGTGGGATGAGTTTCACGAATATACTACCGTTTAACAATTCTGCTTTGTGGCCCTGAATTGCCCATCATTCACGTATTCCGAAAATTTTACTCAACAATGTCAGTGCCAGTTCAGTAGCCATCCTAAATGACTTAGATCATTAGATCAAAATCATGATACCTCCTCTTCAAATTTGGCGCTTGTTGATAGCATATGTGTTGTAGCATGCTAATGTTGGCAATAAGATTAAATAAAGAGGTAAAAACGGCCAAAATGTAACGGGGAAGTGCAAACTACCAAATTAAGAGGTATCGCTGAGGTAATCACACAGTGAGTTATGTGTTGTGTGTTGGAAAGATGTGCTCTTATCCATTAGTTTGCAGGTACTTGCACTATATTTTCATACAGTTTAGTAGATTATTCTACCCCCACGCTACAAAACTTTCATATCCTATGTAATTAAAAGTAATATTATTAATATTAACACAACAGCAAAGTTAATTTTTATCCTTCATCTAATATGTTATAACCTAATTCTAATAAAGTTCAATCATTTGTCTACGCCTTGAACATCAACAAAGTTATTTTATTATGTCAACCATTAATTCCAGGGTGAAATAAGTAATTCTTTTCAACAAAATTCTTGCATATTATTTACAACGTCTTCATAAGTTCAGCATGCGTTATTTTTCATACCAGTTGACACTTTGCAAAGATTATACGTCTTCCATTCGTCGCCTACTGACGTGTTTTTAAATTGTTTCTGCCAATAAATTTAAAAAATTAAATTAAGTTTTTAAAACGTCAGTCCAAGTAAATTTTAATTGAGAGAAGCTCAATCAATTCAAGCGATTTATATACTTCCATACGTATAGAAAAGCAGAGAACCTGAAGACAACTCTGGGACCGCTGGTATGGAGATGCCTGACGGCTTCCCACCGTATGGGGAATCGGGGATAATGTCAAATGTGAAGCTAGTGACAGCTATCAGTAAAAGAAAACACAATTAAGAAAACTCCACCGAGGGCAAACGCAAACTAAAAATAATCGAAAGCAATAAAGAAATGCTAAACCTATTTAAAGATAAATAGGAAAAAAAGCTACGTATACAGTTCCTCCAAGATCTATTCAAGAAAACAATGAAGATTCATAAGCCACAGCCGCGAAATTCCGATAAAGATAATAATATAAATTTCATTTAATATTTAAAAAATAAAAACAAGGAGAAGTAATCTACTCGTAATTCTGCTGGTTTCTCAGCGAATGCCAGCAACAAGGCAGAAAACGTTCCGTGTATACGAACAAAGCGGAAGAGAGATGGTTCGGCAATTAGCAGCCAAACATAAATTAAGCAATTTCAAAGTCAAGAGAGTAAATGCATAGAAATTAACTACGAAACCAAAATCACTGGTTGCCTTCATGTCAACCAAAGATGCGCTAAATTCTGGGCAGTTTTCACACTTCACCTATACCCCAAAAAATGAAGAAAAAAACGGCCCTTTCTGTTTGAGCGTCATACCAGCGAAGAGGATGCGGTCAATTTCCTTCAGGTGCTCAAGGGACCTGAATCAGAAATTGAATTCATTTCTGTCAAACTTTTTATAATAAAGAGATCAAAAAGAAGAATTTATCGCTTTATGTTGTACAAATTTCTAACATAAGCAGTCCAAATGCCCTTCAAATGGCAAAGTAACTGAATTGCAAACTGGTGAAGTGGATATACCTCTAGAAAAGAGAAGTCAACCAGTGTTACCAGTGTTAATGCTTTGGCCATTCGGCTGCCAATCATGCCATGTACTCTTGGTGCGTAAAATACAAAGAAATTCATGCCACTGGTGAGTGGGAATTGGCTCAGATAGAGCCTAAAGAAAAATTGTACTGCGTCAATTCTGGTGTATCTGGTCTTTCAGTATTATTGAGGATACCTCTGATACCAAGATGCGAAACCATAATTTATTCAAAAAAAAAAAAAAAATGCAAGTATGCTTGGATCTTTCAAATGTCTCTAAATAACTTGCCATCTAGTTACATTCCCATGGACAGGCTTCGTCTCAGCTCGATCAATATCAAATCCATTGTTGCTCTACATCGACGTGACTATTTTCTGGAATTCATTGTCAAACGTAGGCCTGACATCACATGCTTCTCACTAAAACCCAGCCCAATTCATGGCACTCCATGACACTCGAGGATTTTAAATTCATAAGAAACGATAGGGTAACCCATGATGGGATGGGGGTTGGCACTGAGATATTGGTTAGCAGACCTTGTCATTCCAAAATATTGATAAAGTCGAATTCATTGAATTGAACAGGCTGCATACTTATTATGTCCTTGCCGGTGACCTAAATGCCTTCCTTACGATAGCGACCATAACGCAATTATAATGAAAATAAATCATCAGAGGGATAATGTCTTCCTCATTCTAGTTCCACATGAAAGTTATCGGTTAGATTTCTCAAAAGCGGGTTGGGGAAATTTTCAAAGGAAATCTAATTGGGATTTTCAGCAGCAATATCCTGCTTTTGATGATGGCAACTCTTATTCAATAGTTTTCAATGACAGG
This sequence comes from Odontomyia ornata, assembly GCA_963969285.1. Classification (NCBI taxonomy): domain Eukaryota; kingdom Metazoa; phylum Arthropoda; class Insecta; order Diptera; family Stratiomyidae; genus Odontomyia; species Odontomyia ornata. The sequence goes on along the minus strand of OZ017740.1, from coordinate 265,728,483 downwards.
GATCTAACCAAAGACATATAAAGTAATGGACCCGAAATGGTCCTATAGAAACATATATGTGAGTGAAGTACTTTTACAACATGCATACCTTACTCTCTCATGGTAATGAAACTCCTCTCGCCTTTCACGCCGCTCCGACACCAACAGATTCATGCCGCTCTCTAATTCGCTCACGAAAACCCCACTCCTCTTACACCTCGACCGCGTCACACTCCCATGAAATATCATCATATGATCGAAACATATGATCATTTAAATGTCGAAAATCGATGGGATACGTGACGTCAAACTAAAAGTGAAACTTACAAATAAAACTCTTTTTTTGATATAACAAGTGTTGAGTGTAGTGCGAAAGTGTCTAAAGAAAGCCAAACAAACGAACTTTAACAACTTACAGTGATCGCGTGATTCGTTGTGCCGAAAAAGCAAGAATGAAGTGCTGTGTGAAAAACTGCAAAACAAGCTACCGGAAGCGAGCCGGAAACGTATCGTTCTTTGGGTGAGTTATGTTTCACTTTTTATTTCGTTTTAAGTAACTTTGCCGCACAAAAATACATTTAATTGAAAACGCAAAACTCCGTGGGAGACGTCACGTCAAAATGATCAGAAGTTGTAATCGACAGCTGATGAACTATAGAGACGGTCGTAAATTAATTTTTTGGGGGCAAATTTACTCGTTTGAAAATATTGACATTTTTAGTTTGAAATATTAATGTTATAAAAATGTGAATATTTTCGCTATTAGTTTATTGTGGAGTGACTATTAATGTGGATAGATTTTAAAGCATGTTGCATTTAAAAATTTACATGCTGAACATATGAAAACCACATTGCATTAATGCGAGTTTCCATTACTCTCATAATATTTCAATATGATAAGTGCAATGAATAGTGTATTAAAACTTAGTAACCAAAAACTGACTTCGAATGCCCTAAGTGTGAAAAAATTTTCATGGAGTTAGTGCAAAATAATTTTTCGCTAGTTTATTTATATTGCTGAATATATGTTGAATTCTGGTATAAAAACAGGAAATTTGGTTTGGCACTGATTCTAAAAAATTTATTCAACCCTCTGCAGGACATTTTGAAGTCAGTTTTTATTTTTTTTTCTCTAAGTTCATGCATAACTTTAGAGCGCGGAAAGGTATTAGAATTCTGTGTTTGCCAAGCTAATAAGCTTTGCTACGAAAATTCTTTTTGTGTGTAGCTGCATAATTGTATTGCTTTTTAATAACTTTTCTGAAAAATGATAAGAGAAGTAAAATGTTAGAAAAAATTAGAAAAATTATTAGAGAAAAAAAATTTTAGAATAAGGTGGTTTCGAGTTATGTACTAATTCTCTTCAGGCCATCACTCTTATTAAATACACACCGGTGATGGCGACCACCATGCTTAGAGGTGAGAGAATAATTTTTTATTTTCCTACTTATGCGAATTCGTTATATTTTTTTGTAGCTACGAATTATGTTCAAGTTAATTTCCTCATGTAAGTACTTGTCTTCGCTAAAATTTAAATTGCTCATTTCACCTTTTTTTACATCATTACATTAAATTGATGTTTAAAAGGGTAAATGATCAATTAAAAGTTTAGCAAAGACAAGTACCTACAGGAGAAAATTAACCTGAACATAATTCGTAGTTACAAAAAAAAACATATTGAGTTCGCATAAATAGGAAAATAAAAAATAATTCTCTCATCTCTAAGCATGGTGGTCACCATCACCAGTTTGTATCTAATAAGAGTGATGGCCTGAGGAGAATTAGTACACACGTCGAAACCACCCTCTTCTAACATTTTTTTCTCTAATCATTGTTCAGAAAAATTATTAAAAAGCAACTCAATTATGTGGCTGCGCACAAAGAATTGTCATAAGTAATTTTAAGCTATCGGGGCCATCCAAAAATAAAATACTTTAGGAAAGTGCAAATGCTCTAACACATGGCCCAAATTCAGCATTTTATGAAATTTTGTTTAAAACTATCCGAAGGAGGATAGAGATTTTAATACTGTTCTTGTAAAATTGCTGAGTTTACTTTAGGTGAACTTTTATGCAAAGGTCATGTTAATGGAAAAGTTGGAAAGGTTATTTACTGATAGAAAGATATATACTATCTCGATTTTATCTTTAATTTATTCCGATCGTTGTTGAATGTATGAGTGGGTTTGATTCATTAGGGAAGTATACAAAAGCTAACCTGTTTTTGTTATGAAAACGGATGTTTATTTAATAATCTTCAAATTCATGTAGAAATTAAATAATTTTCAAGAAATTAAAAAAAATATATATGGTTTTAGATTTCCTGCTGACAAAGAGCTACAGAAAATGTGGCTTATTGCGATTGGAGAAGTGGATTTAGTTCCGCAAAAAAAACATAAAGTTTGCTCCCTTCATTTCCGACCAGAAGAAATTTTAACCATGGCCAAAGCGAAGCGATTACGCCACGACGCTGTTCCTTACCTGCCTGTTGAAATAGAGGAAAAGGTTTAAAAATATATTAATTTTGTTCGTAACTGCATAATGATTTGTTAATATAAATTTTAGGAGCATCCTGCTATCGAGACGCCATTTTCAGAGTCCTCGTCTAGTGTTCGTATTTATTCTTCACAGGATGAAAATATGGTAAGATAACCTGAAGTTTTTGAGAGCTTTGACTTACTTAATTATAAATAATTTGAATTGTAGGATACTTTTCAAGTGACTGGAGAAGGAATCATGGCTTTCCCACAAATTAGTGAAGCCGGTCCTTCTACACATTCTGCAGAAAGGAAAGAAGTATGAAAATTATAATACGGTAAAAATTTTCTTGCTTCTACAATGTTTTTCTTTGTGAAATTTCAGCTGGATTTTATAATTGCAAGACCGCAGTCCGAAACATCATCAGGGACTCGATTTGATTCATCTCAGGATGAAAATATGGTAAAGGAATAATTTTTAAAGTTTTTAATTTGTATAATTATTATGAATCATCTAAAGGATATACCTCAAATCATCGAAGAAGGTAGTACTCATTCCCCGTGTTACCTTTTGGAGGGAACCGGTAATGATGTTGAGTCAGAACCTGTAAAAACTTTAACGGTAAGATCTGACTTGTTTACAAAAATTGAAATTTTATTCGATAAATTCTTTGCAGGAGGAAGGAATTGCTGAAGGATCTCAATTGAATCCAGCGATAAGTATATTTCCGAAGCCCTGTACATCTGCTTCGCTCAAAGTCGTAAGTTTTAGCTTAGGTAAATTATGCATAATCACCATTATTTTAATTTTAATTTCAGATCCCAAAAATCACCGTTCAACAGGCTATGGTATCAACTCCTAGTGAGTCATCGGAGGCAAGCCCTAAAAAAAGAAGATTATTTGGTAAGGTTAAAATACTAAGAAAAAATTTAAAAAAGAAAAATTTAAAACTAAAAACACTTAATCAAAAAATACGTAGGAATAAAAAAAAATCGATAGTTTGAAGAAATTGCTAGGCGAAGCGTTAGATAAGAATATTCTTTCGCAGGAGAATTTTGACACGCTGAATAATCTGAACGATTCACAGCGAGAGTTCATTGAACGAGTGCTTCTAAAGACGCAAGGAGCATCTGTTTCGCAGGTATACACACCGGCCTTGCATTCTTTCGCACTTAATTTAAATTTTCTATCACCAAAAGCATACAGCTTTATCCGGGATAATTTTTGTAATGTTCTTCCTCATCAAAGAACAAACTGGTATCGAACAGTTAATTGCGATCCTGGATTCACTTCAGAATCTTTTAATGCCATTCGTTTTGCGGTTATGAAAGCTAATGAAAATGGGGAGAATTTATATTTGAATGTTGTTTTTGATGAAATTTCCATTCGACAGCAAATTGAATGGGATAAAACTAGGGCATGGGGCTATGTTGATGTTGGTGACCAATCAACATCAAATGTTCAAGTGACACAAATTTTAGTTTTTATGGCTGTTTGCATAAATCAAGCATGGAAAATTCCTCTTGGTTACTTTCCTATCAAGTCGCTAGGCGCAGAGCAGAAAAAGAATTAGATTTGCCACTGCCTGAATGAATTAAAAAAAACGGATGCTCAAATTATTGGTTTCACTTTTGATGGCTCTCCTGTCAATTTTCTTACTTTCAAGCTTTTGGGTTGTGATATTATGAACATAACAAATGAGCCAGTTTTTAAAATTTTCGATGATTCTGAAGCATATGTCGTTCTCCCTGACCCCGTCCATATGCTTAAGCTTATAAGGAATGCTTTTGGTAAAATGAGGATATTGAGAAACGCAGAAGGAGAAGAAATAAAGTGGGACTATTTAGAAAGCCTTTTGAATCTGCAAGAAAAGGAACAACTGCATTTAGGTAATAAGCTAAGAAAAGCGCATATTTTCTTCCAGGACCAGAAAATGAAAGTTCGTCTTGCGGTTCAAACCTTAAGCAAGTCAGTTGCAGATGCTCTGGATTTCTGTAGGGAAGAACTTCACCTTCCACATTTTCAAGGTAGCAAGGCAACTGGAAGTTTTATTAGATACTGTAATGATGCCTTTGATACGCTTAATTCTCGAAGAGTCAACGATTTTTGTTGCAAACAAACGTTGAGCGAACAAAGTTTCACATTCTTGTCAGAATTTTCCTGTAAAGCAATTGGATATTTTTCTAGTCTTCGGTCAAAAGATGGTCACTCTATTATTTCATCTTCTAGAAAAACTGGGTTTATTGGCATGATTGCAGCATTAAAAAGCTTGACCATTTTATACAGACGGTTAATTGAGAACAAAAAATTATCTTTCATACCAATGTATAAGTTGAATCAGGATCATATTGAGTTATTTTTTTCATCAATCAGATCCGGCTTGGGGCATAATAATAATCCGTCCGTTAAACAATTCCGTAATTGTTATAAAAAACTGTTGGTTCGTTGTCAAATAAGAGAGAGTGGAATAGGTAATTGTATACCTCTGCAAAATATATCGATCCTCAATGCTCATTTTCACCTTAACCCTGTTGATCAGATCAATAATACTAGCGAAAGAAATGCTATGTCTGATTTAACAGAACAGCCGGAACATTCAAACGATTAACATATCCTTCTTCAAAACAGCCATATTTTCAACATTGACAGCTTATCAGTGTATGCTTCACATGTTGTTGAATATATTGCGGGATTTGTAGTGTACAAGCTGCACAAAAAAATTAAGTGCCAAATATGCTTGTCCGCGATCCAGGGTGAATTCAACAAGCACTCTTTGATGGCTTATAAGACAAAAGGTTATCTTATGTCACCTTCAAAATCTGTGGTTGATGTTTGCCAGGTTTCCGAAAAAGAGATAAAACTGCAGATAATCCTGCAAGACAGAGATCAACTATATGTGAGTAAGGATCTGCGTAGTCGTATTTCAATGAATGTGAAACAAAAGCTAATGCACAAAGCACTTTTTGAGGATTTCCAATCTCACATGTTAGAGCGAAACCATCTTTTAAGTTTAGTTCAAAGTATTATCGATATTTATTTAAACACTCGGTTCTTTTTATATGCAATAAGATGTCGGAAAAATTATCTATTAGAAATAAATTTACCAAAAATATTCACTTTAGGGGTATGTAGGCGTCTTGTACGTTATAAATAAAGTATTTATACATATTATATATATATATCTATATATATATATATATATATATATATACGAGGTGTGTTCAAAAAATATCGCGAATTTTGTTTTTTTTCAAAAATTATTTATTCATTCATGAATATCTATTTTGTCCCCTTCAAAGTGATCCCCGTGAGATATTATACACTTGTGCCAACGGTTTTTCCAATCTTCGAAGCACTTCAAAAAATCATTTTTTTTAATCTTGTTCAGCTCCTCCTTCGATGCCGTC
>OZ017740.1:265590120-265720120 GCA_963969285.1 Odontomyia ornata | reverse complement strand
CAAACTATTTACATTAATTTGATACATTTAACTGGTAATGAAAAAACTTTTAGGCGGAAGAAATATTGGCGCATGTGCGTTTCACTCTCATCAATCCATCAAACATGTCGGTGAGCCCCAAAAGCATATAAACGACAATTATTAAATTTTAATTTTTTGAATCATAAACATGCCAATTCAAATTTTTGCCCCCTCCTACAAAGGCCATCTTTCTCTTTCGAATAAATTTCAACCTCAACTTCACACCACTTCACGAATGGTTGCGAAGTGCTTCAATTCTCTCGATGCATTTCGCATCCATTTCTCTGAGATCTTTGGATCTAACTAACGATGAAACAGATCTCTATTTGTCAAAGTTAGAGAAGCTGACGTTGGAAACGATTGAGAAAATAGTTCTCAAGACTAAATATCGGAAAAAATATGGAAGGATATGAGACACCAAACATTGCAAGGTTGAAAAGATTGAAAAATCTTCTTCTCACATGCGTCAACAATTTTTATCGGCAATCTTTGGACTACAACCATCCCTCGTTGACTTTGTTGAAATTACACCTAAAAAATTTCCGGAACTTAATCCGTTCATACTTCAGGAGTGACTGAGAGGTACTTGCCTATAGAACCCGGATGAAATTTTCACCAAAGTGTATAGCTTGTTTCGTAAGAATCTTTGAGTGAAGATATAGCATCTTGAAGTCGCTAGTGATGAGATAAATCTTCTGTATAGGGCTGGTATTAAGATTTGTAATGCGACTCAAGATAGAAATGGGAACAGGATTATATGTGGGGAAACCGAGAAAACGCTGGTTTGGCTCGGTTGACGAAGACAGTTCATTGCTGCTCGGATTTCGGAACTGGATGACGTGGTCAATCGACTGATATAGTTGGAGGTGCCGTTTGCAGGAAGTGAAGGCCCGAAAGGGGCTGTTGTGCTAAAAAGAAGAAGATTATATGTGATGGATTGCAGAAACTTGCCCTAGTTAAAACTTTTGTATCATATTTGGCAAGATAAACAACAAGAAATCATGTAGTATTGACGGTGTTCTAAAGATATTAAGTAAGTAGAACTTTATTGCGACTTCTTCTTTAAACATTGACAGTAGGTACTTAATAATTATGTGACATTTGGCAGTAGATAGATTTCAAATAAACGTGGACAGTAGAATATGTATCACATATACAGTATATCGTTCAGATCAATTAGTAGATGCCATTTGCTGGCTTATTTAGTGAGAAGTTTTATAGATAAATAAGTTAAAGCTTAAAAAATAATCTTAATTCAGAAATCTAGAACTACGCCTAACCTAAATCTACTACTAATCTATTTTTATTCCACTATGATGTGTATATATCCATAATATTTTTAACATTGTATTGTATAAAGTTTTTATTTGTTGTTTATATGTTATTTACTTTGTACATGCGGGCCACCTTTACGCGCGATTCTTCTCCAGTAGGTTCCAGGAATGATGGGCACTCCGTCCATTTTGACCATGTTGGCTCTAGATTCGAAACGTGCTTATCACTAGGATTGGTAACTATTGATTTTTTTTTTCTTATACGACTTGTATTTAACGAGAATTACATTTTGTGTTCAAATCAGTCCCGATATGTATTGGGTTGGAGTACCGCATTAATTGGGAACATTAGCACTCCAAAACTGGGGGCAGGGGAGCCTTAGCTTTATTATATAAATAAGATTAAGTAAGATCCTTTATATCTTTGGTGTCCTAAATATAATTCTCTGACATTTTCCTGAGGTGACTATTAGGAATTTTTGCATATTGTTCCACAATATTTTTAACAATTTATTTTTCTTAAATGAGTGAAAAAGCCAAGGTATTTTCGATCTTGAGACAAGGAAAAGAATCTTTGTGCCCTTAAAGCTATCGCCCAATTAGCTGGCTGTACGGCATCAGCAAGGTGCTTGATGTGATACTGAAACAAGCATTAAACGCCCACATTGAGAGATATGAGTTGAAGCTGAACTGCCAATATGGTTTAAGCGCTGAATATTCGGCCCTAAATGTAATAACGAAAATAACCTCGTACATTTGTTGGAAATTAAGCAATAGAGAATGTGCTGGTGCGTGTTTTATCGATAGGTAGAACGCCTTCGATACATTGTGGTTAGATAGACAAATTTTTAAACTCCTTCAGGACAGGCTTCCCAGGCGCCTTGTCGCCATGATGTACATACAATCTGTTTTACGGGATTATTATTAACTGTGACTGATGGAAATGTGATGAAAATGCGCAACTTTAAGGTCTTGAATATTCGACTGCAGGAAACACTTACTGCGCCTCTGCTTTTTTCAATACTCGTTTACAGGCTATTGAATAGCTTTGATTCTAACGCCTTGTAAAAACTATTATTGGTAGCATTTGCTGATGATCTGATCATTTATACGGCAGGCCAAAAAGCTACTGTAATTCAGAGCAATCTACACAAAATGTTTAATGATGTGTTGTGGTTGGCCAGTCAAGACCTGAAACGTAATTGGAAGGATTTCCGCATTAGGGCTGATGAAGGTAGTTTAGAATGGGTTCTACGTAAATGGTTTGCTCGAAACCTCGATGTTCATCTGGACTATATATCTGTACTATACTGAACATATAAAAATCATGCTCAGTAAAACACAAAAAGTAGTCATATCCCCTTCATTCCAAATAAATTGATCAAAAGATCAAAATTATCTGTTACAATACCTTAGTTAGACTAGTTTTCACAAATGAATGTCAGATCTGGTACAACTAGAGTGCTGTACTATGGTAAGATTGAGAATTTCCGAAAGGAAATATCTTCGTACATGTGTTGATTTATATAGAAAGCCTGATGCAGATTCGAAGCACTTTATATCGCATAGAAGAATTTATCAAACTGCTAAAGTAACAAAAGTCGATATCTTCATATTGCGACTTCTTTGGAATGACATCAAAATATCTGTAACTTTGAGCAAAAACCCCTGGATTTCAAAGTCGTTCGACCCTACTGACGAGTAAATTGAGACTTGGCTCGCTACTAGCTTCGTTCCTGTAGAAACATTCGTGTATTTGGAAATGTGTTGATATGTGTTTGATTCTGACGGTGTCTCAATTGTATGTAACATATGGTATATAGCTGAGCCAGCGATAAGAATTAAAAATTTCCTCCGAATTTGAGTTCACGAGACTAATAATTTCTGTGGAGATACTCATTTGCTAGATTCGTTGAAGCTACTCGAGCTGGAACGGAGCAATCTAAGTATTCGTGGCTGAAAGACAATGTCTAAATTGCTGCTGATTATTTGTTGTTTTTGCAATAGCTTTGTGTTTTTGTAACTTATTTTTAAGTTTTAGTGCATTATTGCAACATAACGTGTTGTTTTTGCTTGCTAATGTTAAAAATTAGGAATAGTTTCCAATATTTAGGATTTTTCTATTATGTTCATAAGGATAGGTATATTCTGTTCATAGGATAGGTAAATTATGTTGGTAAGACCTGTGTTATTCTATCGATGTGAAGCATGGACCCTAACCCAAGCATACGCAGCCATATTGAACGCCTTTGAGCGACGGGTCCTGAGGCGAATAATCAGATTGAAGCTAGATGGGGACCAATGGAGAATTCGATACAACCATGATCTGTATGAAATTTTTGACGAACCGGAGGTCTCAAGGATTGTGAGACTGTGGAAGCTACAATGGGCTGAATACATGAAACGTATGCATGAATAACGGATACCTAAAAAGGTATTCGCTGGGAGAAATGAAGGCCGGAGACCAGCAAAAAAAACGGGAAAACGCTGGCCTCACTTGGTCGACGAAGACAGTTCATCCCTGCTCGGATTTCGAAATTGGAGGACGCGGTCAATGGACCGAGACAGTTACAGGCACTATTTGCAAGAAACGAAGGCCCGAGAGGAGCTGTAGTGCTACGAAGAAGAATATATTATGTTCATTATATTACGTTTAAAGATAAGGTGATAGCGTTGTATTAGTGCAGGCTGAAATTTTCAATTGAATTTAATTAGGATAATGATTAGGGTATAACATATTTGTATGAGCTGCAGGGTGTAAGTTCACTGTTGTGCTAATATTATAATCAATTTTGGAAAAGTGTCTCCTTTTTTCAATTGAATCATTAAATATGTGTTAAATTGAATTTGATAGTTTTTTGTTTTGATTAAAAGTTTCTCATTAATGATGGACAAACTTAAAAGGTCCATTTGGGCCATCAAGTTTTAATATTTTTATTGTTTGGAGTTCGCTCTTTATTCTTTTGAAAATTTATTACGGTTAGTATTGGATAAAGCTTTAACTTTGACCTTATGACAAAAAACCAGCAGAAATCAAGCCAATATGATTTCCAAATTGGAGGACGCTGTCGATAGACATAAAAGTTGCAGGTGGTTTTCGCAAAAAACAAATGCCTGAGGGGGCTGTAGTGCTACAAAAAAAAGGGAAAAACTAGTGCACAAATTCATGAAACACTTCTATAGTATGCTATAGTATGCATGGTAAGTCATACGCTTAAAGAAAATAGCCTTTTGCTCTAATTTAACTGTCTCCATTTTCGTTTTCACCGAAATTTTCTTCTAGCTGATCATAATATTCACATTGAAAATACGAGTTTTAAGTAATGTTCAAACCATGGTGAAATGACTAAAACAGATTACCTAGCATGTTATCAGACCTTTGTACATTCATTCTAATTATGGAAAAATTCTATATAAATAAAAAAACAAAACCAATAATTTAAAATCATCTTGTATTAAACTAATTTTGCACAAAATTGCATAACTTGACAAATTAACTTATCAACGTCGTGTGTCAAAGGCGTATTCGGCAAAGACCAGCCCGCTACAAAAAATTTGACATTAAAAGGCTTTAAACGGCGTCTGTGGTCAAAAATTTATCAGACGCATTGTTGCAAACAAGCAACGAGCTCTGGATGGAAGTAAAAGCGGCTATTGAGACCATGGCAGAACATACAATTATATTCCCTATCGGCAACAATCAATTATATTCCCTATCGCCAAAGAAGGTGCTAAGCTATAGAGTGAAAATTATAGTAGCATGTCGTTAGTTTGCACGGCGTATAAAACGTTTTCAAAGATCTTAAAAAATAAAATCGGATGACCTCCTAAGTCCGCATCAATAACCAACTCACCGAGACCTTTGGCACAAATATTGCACTAAAGCAGGGAAATGGGCTGGTCCCATTCCTATTCAATTTGGCTGTGGAGTACGTCATAAGGAAGCTACCTGTCGATACGTGAGGTGCATTTATATACAAATTGAGCCAAGCAGTAGCCTATGCGGAAGATATTAAAATTTTGTCAAGGTTATTAACAACTGCCAAAGAACTCTTCCTGAAACTCGACAGCAAAGCAAATCTTGTGGGGCTACATATCAACGAGAATAATATAAAGCTCATGACGCAGTTGAAGTAAAATACATCAAATACATTATACATATATCACACTTACCAAATACAGTATCGGAAATGCAAACGCTACTTATAGAGTTGAAATACACCGAAGAATGCAGCTCGCAAATAAAATATTTTTTTCAGTTTTGACGATCTGTGTTACATTATGGGTGTGAAATGTCGACCCTAACCTAAGCATCTGTTAATATATTTGAATGCCTTTGAGCGACGTGTTCTGAGGTGAATTTGACACAACCATGAGCTGTATGAAATTTTTCACAAGCTGGAGGTCTCAACGGTTGTAAGACTGCGGAAGCTACAATAGACTGGGCACATAAATTGTATGGATAAACAACGGATATCTAAAAAGGTATTCGTTTGGAGAACTTAAGGGCGAAGACCAGTGGGTAAATCGAGGAACCGCTGGTCTGACTCAATCAATAAAAACAGTTCACCGCTGCTCTGGTTTCGAAGCTGGAGGATGTGGTCAGTGGATTGAGACATTTAAAGGCGCTATTTGCGGGAAATGAAGGCTAGAAAGGGGCTGTAGTGCTACGAGGAAGAAGAAAATTAAGAAATTTGAATGAATTTTGACTTCTGAGATATTTGCCGTTGTTATTTTCATAGAATACTGTAATTGTGATTTTTTCAGATTGTTTGTTCCGCAGATGTCCCATTGCGGGAGAGAAAGTTACAATTTTTCATATTGTCCTCTTTGTTTGTCTATCGCGGGATCCTTATTGCAATTTCCGGATTGAGAAATCTCATCAAAACCTTTCATTTGACGTGCAACTATCTTCGGTAAAATACCAGTGCTTAAGCGTCACATCCTTGTGTGAGTTGACCACCTTAAAATATATTGAAACTTTTTCAAACTATCAAGCTTCCATTAACCAAGAACTTCTAAGATGTTCACAAGATTTTATAACTCAAGCTCTTGCAGTTCCTAAGAAAACTGTGACACTTACAAATGGACCTGCGGACGGACGTGCAGGTAGCAATTTGAAATAAGGTACTGTGAATATTTTTTAGTAAGCCCCTGAAAATGCTTTTAAATATAAAGACCACGCTAAAGAGCAAATTCTGATACAATTTATATTGATTTAGACCTGTGTTGTTTCTTCAAAATATATCACAGTATTCTTTCATCCAACGTGCGGGAAAGGCTTTATGAACGTCTCACCTCAAGAATCCATTCGGCTGACCCAATTATTGGACCCGTTGCTTGAACCAATATAAAGTTTTATTCGTTTTTAGTACACGCATCTTGTAGTGGTATCGGTAGATGAATGTCCATGAAGGACTGCAGCGATGCAGTTCCTAAGAAAACGGTGACACTTACAAATGGACCTGCGGACGGACGTGCAGGTAGCAATTTGAAATAAGGTACTGTGAATATTTTTTAGTAAACCCCTGAAAATGCTTTTAAATATAAAGACCACGCTAAAGAGCAAATTCTGATACAATTTATATTGATTTAGACCTGTGTTGTTTCTTTAAAATATATCACAGTATTCTTTCATCCAACGTGCGGGAAAGGCTTTATGAACGTCTCACCTCAAGAATCCATTCGGCTGACCCAATTATTGGACCCGTTGCTTCAACCAATATAAAGTTTTATTCGTTTTTAGTACACGCATCTTGTAGTGGTATCGGTAGATGAATGTCCATGAAGGACTGCAGCGATAGTCTGCTGCCTCGGCGAAAGAAGATGATGAGATCTACCGGGATTGGCCTTGTCTGAGGACGCGTGAATTTACTGCTAGGCTAGCCTTGCAGTGTCATGGGGTGGGTTCTTTTCTCCAGCACAAGGACCCACTACAAAAAAATTTCGCATTCACGAATTAAATAGGGTCAAATTCCGATCGACTGGTGTTGAGGCCGAGGTCACCTAATAAGGGTTGAAATGGCTTGTTCAAAGAACAAATAAGGTCTGGAGAAAACGGATGGACTTAAGAGACTTCATCGTTACCGACGATACTTATGGCTCCCAAATAAGAGTGTGCATCCAGGTGGAAGCGGTGCCCCCTCGCACCCTCCCAACCGGATCAAGATCCACATATAGACATGGCCATATATATTTCCCGTTTGAGTGAAAAACTCATACATTCATAATTTGTATGAATTTTCCCATCAAATAAAAAATATAAACGTGGCCAGTTTATGTTAAAGTATTATGTGATGGAATCACATAACACTATATCATAAAAGGGTATGCGAGCGGAAGGCCACTCTACCCGACAAGAGCCCCTATAACACAAAAAAAAGAAGGAGCCCACCCGATGGCTAGAACATTTTAGTGCGGCTCATATCAACATTATTATTTCCGTATCTTACATTTATTTTATTACAATTAAAAATAAACTAACTTTAGTTTTTTTCATCTCCTGTTTTCATTCTTACCATGTAACTGTTCTCATTACAATATATATAATATTCATGTGGAAAGAATATAAGAAAAAAAAACTAGAAAATACACGTTTGCAACGGACCTAGCCACTATAAATATGTAGGAATTTTGATAAAAATTTTAGAACTGGTTTATAATATTGATGTGCTATCATGGCTAATCAAACGACGGAGTCAAAACACTTGACACAAAATGGTGGCGAATATAAAAATATAATAACCATAATAATTCTTCGAACTCAATTTATGGAATCTGTATATTAGCCCAGTTTTGATATGGAGAATATATTGTTTGATTTATTAATTGTTTTACAATACCCTTCTACCAGGAGCACTCTCCTACTACTTCAACTTGTTTCAAGTCTGCCTTTCACTTTCAACGAATGAAGGTATAGATGAAGACTTGTTGCAATTATAGTTAGTGCAAGAATGAAATCGGGAAGGAAAATTTGTTTTGTTTCATATTTTCTTCGCTTCAATGGTAAAACTAGACGCTTAAATATGATTCTTGATGTATTCATCGTAAATAGTGAAGGAATTTAAGTTAAACATTGAACGGCCAAAGGCATCACATAGAATGCCGTTAAAACCTTCTCACAATATACGTTAATCATGTATAACTCTGTTTCACAATCTGAATTTCCGGATCAACTACGGAATAAATTACGTCCTGCAGACATAAGTAGGAAAGAAGACATTTTTCTAAATAAATAAAAAGTCGCACATGTTCACTTGTAAATTCAAGTTAGCGAAAGTTATTACTCCACCAAGGTAACGGCCAATATTAATAATTGATTGTTCAAATATTAGCTCCAAAAGGAAAAACTAGTTCAAAGAAGCTCAAAATGAAAAATTGGACAGAAAAAAATACACGACGCATTTCGATATAGTCACACTTCTACTACCAGTTATATATATTCCTTTATTTTTTAATTTTCTCTGAGTTCCGTATTTTTGTTGTTTTAAGTTCAATTAGCACTCGTGTCTACATAAATTGTTTTTATAACACCTCGATTTGGTTGTTTCGCGTAACGTATTTACGTTATTTCTCCTTGCATGTTTAAGGCTCAAAGATTGAAAAGCTATCATCGAATCAGTTTCTTTTCATTTAGTTGTTTATTGCAATTAGTTTTGCTTTTACATTTACTTAATTACGATTACATTTTGTCTAGTACTCGCTGTTCAATTCTCATACACGGTAATTTCGAATGTGTCCCGTTTTCCTGGCAGAAATTTAAAGCAATACTCACTTCCTGGCAGAAATTAAAAGCAATACTCACTTCAAGGCAAACACGAGAGCTTGCAGTACCTTTAAATATCCCGCTACTCCCACCGTCCTCTGACCAGCACTACGTCATTCACAACAATACCCATTTTACAAAAATACCAGTTCCATCTAATTTCTACAGCTGTCTAAGCCGAGAGAGAAATCGTTCGTTCCAGTTTTGATTACCGGAACTTTATCATTGTGAGATAGGATTTAGTTATTACGGATGCGCCATCATAATCACTATTGATAACACTCCGCATCCACGCATGAGCAAGAGACGCAATTTGACCGCTTTCTGGGCCACACTAGTACCAAGTCAATCATGACACTCAAGTATGCTATTTAACATCGCGAACAAGATAAGCCGCAGAACAACGAGAAAAAATATCTGCACTGCACTTTGCACTCGTATCGGGATTAACGCACGAATTTTCTCTGCCAAAGCAATACCCAACCGTCACCATAATCTCGGAATTCTGTCGTCAGTGGTAGCGAGCAAACGTATTACACCCACATCCAATCGACTACGTACGGTTTCACCACGCACTCTCAACGTTATATCGACGTACTAACTTCTGCGATAAAACGCCGCCGGACCCGCACTCCTGCAATTGATATATTTGGGTTTGTTGTTCCGCAATTGCTTACAATTTCAACGACCGAGAAATTGATTTCGAATCACACCGCTTCGCGTTTGCACTAAACTGCCTTCGATTGGCAGAAAAATATGACTCAAATACAATTGCAACCGATGACGATGGCGGAGGCGGCGCCAAAACTTTTCAGTATACCGAAAATACTATTTCACAAGTGCACTTTGCTATTGGAAAACTTTCAAATTGAACACGAAATCTAATTGTCGTCGGTGTCCCCGCTAGGAAAATTTCTTTTTTCTCAGCTTTTTGACCGTTCAGAAAAAAGATTATTGACTCCGAGTGCAATGGAATGGGATAACTGCGAAGCAATTTCATTGTCACGACCCGATGTCGTCTCTACTGATGCAACGCCTATCCTGCTCGACCTTTTTCATGAGACCTATCTGATTGCTGTCGCGATTCGAAGCAGACTCCCTTTTGTTGCTCGTTGACACCTTGCGGGACCACTTGCAACGGCAGATGACAAGCTTTCGTTCCGCTGCACAATTGCCTTCACCCATGCAATACGTGCATGTGCAGCGGGAAAAGATATTGCCATATCCGCATTTTAGTTGCAGATTTGATTTTTTTTAAATGTGAAAAATTTAAGTAATAATAGGAAAAGGTCAAACCCATAAGGAATATAACTGTAACGCAAAGTCTAAATTTAATATAGAAAAACAAAATTATCTAAAATTTATATTTAATAAAAATAAAGAGAAATCAAACATGTCTTACGATTTATAGTTAAATTGAAATAATTAAACAAAAACAAATTTCTTCGAATCTGCATTTAAAATTTCGGATAGGTGTTATGAAGGTTTTCGAACCGTTTGCTTAGGCGACTGCGCGATTACTACAGTCTTGTCACTGTAATAAATTCCTGCTAGATCACCTGTCACATTCCTTAAACACTTTGAAAAGTGTATTGCATAACATTCTTCTTAGCTCCTTATAAGTTATTAGTATGTTATGCTCTTGCTTTTTTTCTATTCAAGTAGTTTAGTTTGTTTTTGTTGCATTTATTGTACTTTACGTTACCTATTTTATAATTGGATTGAGAATGATCCGGAAACTAGCGTTAATAAATAAATGAAAAATTTAATTTAAATACTCGCTTTTAAATTAAATCCACAGTAAAAAGAAATACTATTTTTAGCGAATTTAGCTTCTACAGTTAATTTGAAAACTTGCTTTGATGCACGGATTGACAGATTAATTTTAATAAGGAAGCTTAAATGTCTTAAAACAGCCCAAAGATGGTATTTTTGATGATAAATTAAAAAACATTTAGAAAAAAATGAAACCATTTTAGTTAATTGCTAGCTTTAAAATTATAACAAACTTATGCTGAGTTTAGAAAAATTTGTTGATAACTGCCTTAATCAAAACAATTTCATATTTTTAAGCCAACATTCTTATGAGGAAGAGAATAAATTATTTCAAAGAGTCAGGATTCTATGCTAAATATGAAATTAAAGTAATGTTACCCAAAAATATTCATTACCATGTTAAATCTTAAAGCAACCAATAAATTTAGAGCTCTTGTAATTTCGGCTGAAATTTTCTACAAACCCGACCAGGTGTTCTAACCTTCCTATTATTGCCATGAAACTAGGTTCACCATTTCGAGTATTTTCATTGCAAATAATAAACACAAATAGTGAGAGCCTACCTAATAGGCAGACAGTTGGACATACTGAACAGCATGTTTACAATTTCCACAACACAATAGGAATGTCATTATTTGCAATTTAAAACAATCCTGGCAAAAAAGAAATTAGTTACTCCCTCCTCCGGTTTTCAGTTAATTGCAAACATGTTGTAGCGTGAATTTTCTGTTCATTCACTTAATTCAGGACCAACACTATGCTAACATAAATTGAGGCAGAAAAACTACCAACATACCCCTTTCCCTAGAAGCTATCCTAATGTACAACAATTTATTCAGTCATGCATAAATAAATTCACCCGGTGAACTGTACCTTTTCATGAAACAATATATGTATACATATTGTACAGTCAGGTTGCAAAACATATGCATGATAGAATAGGCAATGGATTTGTGGGTATGGAGAATCTGTGTCAAGTTGCATAACCTGCGTCAACGATTTGACCAACAACCCTTCATTTTTGCAAGTTCGTCGACATTTAGAGAAATTGTATTCAATTTGAAGGCAATTTATGTTGAGGGCGTTTGATTGCTCAACCAATCAGTTTAGCCAGGATAGTTTAAGGACACATTGCAATCACACACATACTGCAGAAGTATGGTGTCGATTTGTAGGGTAGAGAAGTCATTAGAAAAATTTAATACATTTGATTGTTCATGCAGGCACTGTACAGAATCAGGCCATGTTAACTTTTTCTTCTTCGGTCGGGCCTTACTGTTGTTGATTCGAGGATATGTTTCTGTTATCTCCAGCCACCTTTAGCTCGTTTAACGTTTATGAGGTAGAATCATGTTGAAATAGAAAATACTCTTGACGAGAGCTAGTTTTGTCTGCGTATATAGGCGTAGATTTTTTTGGAAAACCTACAACTTATAATCAATTTTTGTGACATAGTTACAAATTGCATCTTAAAATGAAAGACAAGAAAACCATTTAAGAGGGTTGCGAAGGGAGTTTTGCGCTTTTTAGTAAGAAATGCTGTGGTTATCACTCTTATGTCAACCAACACCACCGTTTCAGAGAATATGCGATTTCCAAACGTAATCTTCAGCGTTCTTCGTCTCTGTATTTATATTTGCGCATTTCGGAATAAGTAATTACTAAAAACATAGTGTACAGTGCTCATCAGCAGGTACGTTCCTGATATGGTAGGCAGCCTCGTATGTGCCATCAGTTGCCTGAGGGGTGATACGGTCATTGCAGCTTTAAGTGCTATTACTCTGTTTCTCTCAGAGAAACTTAGACTCAAGTCTCTCAGAAACCCCAAGCATTTTAAGGCCGGTTCCTATTTAACCAGCACTTCTCTGAGAATAATTGTCCTTGGTGTACTTTTTTAACGATTTTTGAATGAAGTTTTCCACGCTTTGCCACATTTATTAGATAGCCTACTTCACACAAGCTGAGTTGGCAAATGCTATTCAAGATATTTTTCAAAGCGAACTCGTACCTGGCTTGTACATGCTTGTTTTCAAGTTTCCTTGGTGGATGATATGAGGCAGCTTTTTTTTAAGGGGTTTATACTAATTTGTTCCAGAAGCAGAACAAGAGGTGGCAGACTTACCACCAACCAGAGCCAAGGTACAGGTGGCAGTACAGGACCTCAGAAAAAATTAGGCTCCTGAAATAGATGGAATACCGGCTACTCCATCTAATTAACCTTCTCCATCTAAATAACCTTCTGCATCGACTAATATGCAGAGTATGGTCAGAAGAGCAGCTACCGGAGGACTGGCAGAAAAATATAATATGTTCTGTACAAAAACAGGGAGCCAATTGGAGGTTTAAAAATTATAGAGGCATTATTCTGCTGTGCACATCCCATAAAGTGCTCTCCAAAATCATAGAACAAAAATTAAAGCCATACTATGAAAGTATTACAGGGAGGCTTTTGAAGTGGACGTATTACAGGGAGGCTTTGAAGTAGAAAGAATATTCTCAGTTGAGCAGGTGCTCAGAAAGTGCTGGGAATATAACATCGATGTACAAAAAATCTTCGTAGACTTCAAACAAGCATACGACAATGTTGACAGAAATGCGCTGTACAATATAATGCTTGACTTTGGCGTCCCAACAAAACTAGTCCTCATAGTTATAGTCACGATACTAAACACAGAGTACCAGGTACCTTTACTATTGCGTTTCCTCGATTTCGGCACAGGTCCGCACCCAGTTCTCCCAACAAATATCTATTTGGGTATCTATTGTTCGTCGATATGATTCATGTGGCCAGTCCATTGCAGGTTCCGTAGTCTGACAATCGTTGAGATCTACGGCCTGTCAAAAATTTCATACAGCTCATAGTAGATTTAATAATGTTCTCTCTTTGCCCGGATTTCCTATCCACACATTCTTTGTACGCCTGAATCTTCTTGTCTTACACATTCTGGCATACGTCATCGAACTAATCATTTCTTTTGCGGCGGGTCTGATAAGGTGGGAGCCGGCTGGTAATTGAGGATCTCCGTGAAATTTTTGGCCACAGATGCAGTTTGGAGACTTTTGATATCAAATTTTTGTAGCGGGTTTGTCTTCACTTAATATGCCTTTGACATACGACATTAATACGTTAATTTTATCAAGTAATGATATGAGTTACAATTGGCTCCTCGGTGTGTACGGGCGTCAAGTATGCTCGAGGCCCAACGTTGCTGGATCAGAACATGGCCGATCTGGGTTTCATGTCTTTGTTAAAAAATTTTTTACAAGACCTACTAGTTTCGCGACCTGTCTGCCCGTCTGTTCGTCTGTCCGTCTGTCCGTGCGTCACAGCGAGTTTCCTCAGAGACTATAAAAGTTAGAATGCTCAAACTTTGTGGAAAGGTTAGAAATGATAGTCTTTCAAACGTTTGGGTCTTACCAAAATTTAAATTTTTTTTAAGGGTGTCCCCCCCCCCCTAATATACAAGTAGCCCTTAAAGTTTTTGTTAATCAAATGTAGTCGAATTGAGTATCAAATGAAAGGCCTTGATTTGAAACATATGAATCGGAAATAAAAAGGGCAATTAATTCGTCAGGGGGTCTAGGGGGGCAAATGTACCAAAATTTGTTGTCCCCCTCTCGCGATTGGACATCATAGAGCCGAAAAATCTGGAAATTATCACAGAGGTAAGTCCTAATAAGTACAAGGGTATCAAATACCTCAGAAATCAAAGTTCACTCAACTTTTATAATAATAGTATGATTTTTAGATTTTACACTTTTGCCCATAAAATAAATATATATGCATAGGATCTTAATATTCATAAAGTTTCATGAAAATCGAATCATAATTGAGTGAGTTATAGCCATTTCAATTGAATGGAACTACAACAACAATAACACGTGTTTATATCTCTCTGTGTCTTTTGCATAGATTGGAATGATTTCTTATCGAAGTATTCGATGAATAATTGAATTTATCAATTCACACTATTAGAACATTTGTTTCGAGCCCTAAAATGGTTACAAAGACCTTCTGGTAGGAGTACTCTCCTACTTACTCAATTTGTTTATGTTGCCATCCGATGATACCCACGTCATTTTATGAAAGTGTTGATGAGGGAAGCAAGTCAAACATATGACTAGATTACTGCTACATGCAAAATCAATCAGTTGCAGGCCGTTGTTATTTCTTTCATCGTGGAGACTATATCCTCCAGTCGTTACCCGATGAGATAGCTCATTGTCACCATTAGCGTTGAAATCTCCAGAATTATTTATGTATCGTTTATTGGCAATGTGTTGACTAGTCTTTTCAAGTGAGCGTAGAGCTTTTTTTCCACTTCCTCATCCTTTACTTAGGTCGGAGCGTGAAAATTTCAGCCTGTTTTTGAAGAATTTTGTTTTTATACGGATCGCGCAAAACCGTTCATTGATCGCCGTAAAATCAATCACGTGCAATTTGAGCTCCCTAACCACGATAAAGGCTACTCCGAATTTTTGTTTTCCAGCAGGCTTCTCACTTTTGAATGTTTTGTGCGATCTCATTGCTTGAATACGATTTCCAGTCCAGTTCTTTTCCTGGATTGCCAGATTGTTTAATTTATATTTACTGGCCTATTGTAAAAGGAGTAATTGAGTGATCTGACATTCTAGGAATCTTTTCCATTTGCAAGGTCTTTGCCATAAGTCCTATTCATTCCGAGGCCCTTGTGCAGGTTTCGAAACATTGTAGGGTTCTCCAGGGGTGGGGAGTTAGCCCGTCACCCAACCTCAATTTGGGTGGAATGGTTATTACATTGATTTTGTTATTATGCGCGCAAGACTCGCCTTCACCCTCTTGCCTCCCCACAAAGGAGGTGGTGGGAGGGTTCAGTAGCAGATTTGTAGGTGAATTTACAGTTAATAGCACTCCTCGGCATTTAATTTCCCATCAATTGGGAGCCTTTAATTCCAATGTGCGAGCCAAAGAACATTTACTACCATTTAATTGTGGGGTTTGGGATGAGGAATCATGGAAGCTGTGGGTTAGGGAAACAAGGGTCCCTCCTTCCTCAAACAGACTTGGGACCGTCTACGATGGAGTTGGATACTATGGCACGTTTAATCTTAGATTCTAAAGGAGCATTTCTGAGCCTCAAATCTGAAGTAACCTACTTGGCCTACGAGCTAATGAAACTAAGACTATATTCATGAATCAAATGAGGAAGGAAACTCCAGTTAGACAAAATCTGACCATATAGTCTTGAATGTGTAGAGAATTTTATCTACCTTGGAGCCAACCTGAATAGAAGAGGTGTCGAAAAGGACGAGATTGGACGCCACTTAAACGCCACAAATAAATCCTATTACTCCAAACCTCCCATTCTAAGGTCCAGAGTTGTGCACAGGCAAAATACGAGTAAGCTCCGCATTTACAAAACGCTAGTTAAATCTGTGCTGTTATATGGAAGTAAAACATGGACCCTGATGAGCGAATCTGAAAAGACAGTAGACGATGGGTTGTATGAACTATTTGACGATCCACCTGTTTCCTCTTCTGTTAAATTACGCGATTCCCAAAGGGCGGGTCATGCAGAAAGAATGGAAGAAAACGGTTACCCACAAGAACATTGCCGGGTAGAGCACAAGGTAGACATGTAGCGGGAAGACCGAGGACCCGATAGGAAATCACGGTAGAAGCTGACAGTAGATCCTAGATGGGATTAAATAACTGGCAGATAAGGTCATGGTAACGTGATGGTTGGAGGGGATTTATTCTGCAGGCCAAGGCCTGGCTTGAGTTTTCACGCCATAGATGACAATGACTCATTTGTAAATCTATATGCACTTTATATCACAGCAGTTTTTCTAGGAAATTGGAATAGCCATAGACATCAAACTTAGTACAGGGTTTTCCAATAAGAGGTGATATTTTGATATTAAATAAAAATGCCATTTTTTAATTTCAATGGTCGGATGTTTATTTTATTATAAAAAAAGAGGTACGCCGTTAATAGTAACAGATAACGTCAGGAAAATGATTACCATAACGACGCTTCCGAGACCATATCCTTTTCATGAAATTTTCCATAACCAAATCGCAAAGTAGCTGCCCTATGTCCTCGATAGCCTCATCGATTCAAGACCTCAATTCCATCTTTGAGGTCTTCAATCGATGCTAGACTGTTTATGTAGACCTTGTGGCTCCAAAAGAAGAAGTCACAAGGTGTTAAATCACAAGATCTCGGTGGCCAATTGTGATCACCTCTTCGAGAGATAACATGTTCCGGAAACTTTTCCCGTAAAAGATCAAAGTTTTCGTTACTTGTGTGGCACGTAGTGCCATCTTATTGAATTGAAACATTGTCCAGATCAATACTATCCAATATCCAATGTTTGATTATCTTTGAGGTTCTATTCACTGACTGATGTATAAAAGGTTGCAACGAAATGGCGGCTGATGAGTTGAAGTTTTTATTTAGATCTATTATTTAATATGCAAAACTTGGAAGTAATTTTTGATTTTTTGAATCAGGTACGTAGCAGGAGAAACCACTTATCGTAGATTGAGAATGAAAGTAATTTTTGAAATTTGCCTAGTTTTCCGACAGGGCTTGATTTTGATGAATTTTGAAAAGCTTTTCCGTCATTCCTCGTCATAATGTTTTCTTCGATAGACCGGTTTACCTTTTTTCTTCGAGATTTTTACTTTGCCCAAGTCATGCGGTGCTTAGTAACTAGGTACATATACTCGTATGCCCATTTGTGTTTATGCAGATAGCAGAATTACTTTTAAGGAAAATTTCTCGAGAGAAATTTACCTATTGCGAAGAGTACTTTACATATATGCAGGGTGCGTACGGTATTTCAGGACAACTTAGAGTAAAATTAATTAGGTTGTATTTTTAACAAAATTTAATGAAATTTCAGGAATTTTTTATGCAGCGTTAAATTAATATGGCTATAAAGTTATTCAATAAAATCATCAT
Source organism: Odontomyia ornata (assembly GCA_963969285.1). Lineage (NCBI taxonomy): Eukaryota > Metazoa > Arthropoda > Insecta > Diptera > Stratiomyidae > Odontomyia > Odontomyia ornata. Next base: position 265,702,334 of record OZ017740.1, on the reverse strand, counting down.
TAGAAGCAATACCCTCTTCAATTCGGGACCGGAAACGATTACATGCCCGAATCAAATGCTCCTCGTTCCCTCAACAGATCTCGATTCTCCTGTCATTCGTGCCTCTATACTTTTGAAGAATATCTTCATATCTAGAGTGACGTACGAAACTTCTGTTGAGGACCTTAGGCGTTATGTCAACAAAAAGTTTGGATCATCCGTAACAGTTTTTAGTTGTCATAAGTTGACTAAGAAAAATTTAACGGACAAAGTAGTTGCCTCATTTAAATTGGTGATTTCTGCAAAAACTGATATTGTCCTGAATTTGAATTACTGGCCTGCTGGTGTACTTGTTAAGGCATTTGAATCGAGACGAAGAACGAAATTCCAAAGTTCTATTCACAAGCAATCTTGATGAATATTCTGATAATCATAATGTTTTTTTCCACTGTATCCTCTTTAAACCTCATTGAATCTCTTTTAAACCTTAACACTCTTCAATGTAACTTCTCTTCTCCTAATAAAATGTGTTTATCTATTTTTTACCAAAATGTACGAGGATTAAGGACCAAACTTGATGAACTCTTTATCTCTTATCAAGTTAGTAATGATTCTATTATTTGCTTCTCCGAGATCTGGCTGAATGGAATCATTTTGAGCAGTGAAATGTTTCCTGATCATATTGTATATAGATGTGACCGTGACCTGATTGCTACTAATAAGGCTGATGGTGGTGGAGCTTTGAATGTAGTTAGCAAAGTCCTAGCTAGTTCTCCTTGTTCTGATTTCTGTTTTTCTCCTACTTTGGAATGTGTTATTGTCAAAATTTCTCTCCCTCATAATACAGAGTTCTTGGTTTTGTCTATTTATATTCCTTGTAATTCACCTATAATTGTTTATGAGACGTTTGTTGAAGATCTATCCTCTTATCTAGTTTTGTGACACCCTCACGCCAAAATATTAGTTTGCGGGGATTTTAACTTACCATACATAGAGTGGAAAAATGATCTTACTCCTTCTATCTCGTCATGTGAGCCTTTTTCTATAATCCTGTCATCTTACCTATCTCATTGCTCCTTTTCTCAATTTAATAATATCCGCAATCCTAATAGTTGTCTCCTTGACCTTGTTCTATCAAATGTTCCAGTTAGCTACTTATCTGAATCTCAAACCGTACATCCGTATGTTCCTCCTGATCGGCACCATCCTCCTCTATCTATACATCTTATAGTCGATGAAATTAAATTTAACAAAACTCATCCTACTCCAAAACTTGACTTTCTTAAAGCTTATCATGAAGCTATCAATACAGAATTACTTTCAGTCAACTGGCTAGATTTCTTTAGAGGCCTAACTTGAGAGGCTGCTTTGGATAAATTTTCCATCTATATTTATAATCATATTCGCTGTTATACGCCTCTTCAGACATCCCGTAAAGCAAATCAAAAGCCTTGTTTTACAAAACGAGTGCTTAGTGCCTTACGAGCAAAAGATAAGGCACATCGTGTCTTTAAAACACTCGGCACAATTGAAGCAAGATGTAATTTTAGCAGGCTGCGTGTTATTGCCAAAAAAAAGATCAGATATGCTCTGAAGACTTATTTCCATAGTCTGAATAGCTCTCTTGTGGCTTATAATACAAAGCCTTTTTGGTCTTATATAAGGTCGCTGAAATCCTCTTCTTTCATTCTTAGTAAGGTCCGATGGAATGGTGCGGAGGTTTTTTCTCCTCAAGAAGTTATTGACTCATTTGGCCAATTTTCCTCTGCAACTTTTTCTTCTCCCACTGCAGCTGTGCATCCTGTTGTCTTACCTAATCATCTTCCCTTCCCAATTTCCTATAGTCAGTTTCCAAATATTGCCCTATTTCCTTACTTTCCTGCTTTCCAAAGTTACTTGAACGGTTCGTTCATAATCGACCCTATAACTCATTAGCTCCTATTATTGCTCTAGAGCAGCATGGCTTTCTCAAAGGATACTCCACTACCTCTAATTTAATGGAGTTCACAAACAGTATTGTAAGAGCTTTGGGTAACCAACTGCAAGTTGATCTGATATTCACAGATTTCTCCAAGGCCTTTGACACTGTGAATTATTTACTCGTTTGTCGTCATCTTATCTATCATGTCGTCCCTGTCGAGTAAGTCTCTCTGGTACTACGTTTAGTCCTTTTTATCCTTCATCTGGCGTTCCACAAGGTTCAATTTATGGGCCTCTTCTCTTTCTTTTGTTTATAAATGATCTTCCCTTTGTAATTAATTCCTCTTGCCTCTTGTATGCTGATGACTTCAAAGTATTTTGAGCAGTAAAGTCCCATTTAGACTGTTAGTTCCTCCAAACTGATCTGAATGCTCTAAATAAATGGTGTGCTTCAAACTATTTATGTCTTAACACTACTAAATGTCATAAAATGACTTTTTCTCTCAAGTGCTCTCCTATTAAGTTTAATTATATATTGAATGATGCTTTGCTCTCTGAAGTGTTCAGTCAAAAAGACCTTGGAGTAACTTTTGATCCAAAAATCAAATTTGATGCACATATTTTAAATGTGATTACTAAGGCGTCCAGAGTTTCTGGGTTTATCCTTAGTCATGTACATAAATTCAATAGCATCTCTTCTTCTGTCCACCAATTTTTTTGTCTTGTTCGCCCTTTGCTTGAATACTGTTCTGATGTCTGGTCCCCCCGATATTCCTATCTCGTGTCTTCTTTAGAAACTGTTCAAAGAAAGTTCACGCGTTTACTTTTCCTTAAATTTAATTTGCCATATCAGCCCTAGGAAAGTCGTTTATCTTTCCTATCTCTTCCATCTCTAATATCTCGACGAACTTATTTAGATCAATGTTTTTTGTATAAACTCTGCTACCATCAAGTCCCGTTAAATATTTTATCTGAGCTGCATTTCCGACAAACATCTCGTTCATCTCGGATAAATTCTTATTTCGTTATCCCATATGCTAGAGCTGATTTATATTTCCATTGACCAATTCTAAGAATTGTACGAAATCATAATAATCTCGAGCTTGGTCCTTTCCCCTCTTCTTCCATGGCAGTTAAGAAAAAACTCAGAGACTTACTACTAGTTTAACTTTCAACTATCGACATTTTATTGTTCCTTTTCATTTAAATATTGCTGTAATTATTCTTTGCGTTCCATTTTATGATTGGATTGTTTAGTCTGTAAGATGGAATAAATTAATTAATAAATGTTAACCATGATGGCATTAATAGCAGTCTTCAGCGAAGAAGTGGTCTTATGAGGACGCTTATTGGTCTCACGCTCAACTACGTCTCATACGTAATAATCCAAAGGATTAAGGTCTGGGGAGCTAGGTAGCCATAGGTTTGGTGTTATGTGATCATAAAATGTTCGGCTATTCAATCTCGTTTCCCCATCGCTTTATGTGAAGGAGCAGAGTCTTGTTGAAAAATGTATGGTCTGCCTCCGCTTACATTGTCCATCCAGGGTTTCACTACCGTCTCTAAAACCTTGATGTATGCAGCAGAGTTCACTCGAAGTCCTTGAGTACAAAAGTGTAGTGGCATAACATGTCCTTCGTTGCTGGCAAGACCTAAAACCATAACAAGGGCTGGAAATTTTGTGAGCAACAGGAACCTCTGCAATTGGTCTTTTGATCTTGGTGAAAAATTTTTTCGTTGGATAAAAACCATAACATTTTGGGCGCCTCAATGTGTTTGATTTTGTTCAAAAGACTTTTTGATCAGAGAACTCCCTGTTTCCGATATCGTTCCGACATTAGCTGTCCTCTGAGCATCACGTAAGACTTATACCGAAGGTCTTCGTAGACAATTCTACGAATAAGGCGCTCAGAAACATGAAGCTCACTCGTACGGACCCTCATTGATTTTGAAGGGTCCTCGTCTATGATCGCTTGCACTTGCTGTCAAAATTCTACAGATCAGACAGTGTCAGAACGTTGTTCGTGCTTTTTGCGTTTTGCAATCGATTCTGAATCGCCTGATGATGCTTCCAATTTACGATGAACCTTATGCACGAATGAACGGGCGCAATTAGGAAAATTAGAGATTTCTAAATCTTTATGGTTCGCACATATAGCGACGATGACAGCATGTCTCTTCATTTTTTGAGTGATGTTGTATTCCGCCATTTCTTATCTGAAAAGAAAAAAAAATTAAAAAAAATTCGCGAAGTTACAGTTCCATTTATGCATGTCCTCAAATACCATACGAACTCAGTACATATATATATATATATATATATATATATATATATATATATATATATATATATATATATATATATATATATATATATATATATATATATATATATATATATATATATATATATATATATATATATATATATATATATATATATATATATATATATATATGTCGCGTGTTATGGTTGGCGAGCGATAAGTTTAATGTCGCGGAAAAGTGAAAATGCACTATCTTTTAAATTAAGTTAAAAGAGTGTTTTATTACTAAAAATGCAAAATAACTTATTTCACTATTTTACAAATTGCATTTTAATTTCCTTTTCAGCAGTCTATCAATTTATGTTTCATCTGTTTTCAAATATATCACGAAAATCGCTTACTTTGCTTTGAATCAATATCGCCTTTAATTCGCGCTCTACTCTTATCGCCGTTGTTCTATCGCAGTTTTACTGTCCAGTTTTTTACTACTGCCATATCCCCAATTTATTCACCTGGCTTTACATAGGGTCTCTAATCATTCAATCCATTTCTCGTATATTGGCGAATGTTTCGATGGGAACTACCTGGGATATCCGAGAAATTCAGAATACCCGCAGTGACGTCACTTGCTTACTTTTTGATATTGATCATAAATCTACTTGGTCCATTCTTGTGCTTTCAAGTACATGCTTCTTTTCAATCAATATTGATCATGATGTTGCGACAATCGTAACAGCAGTTCGCAGAATTGTATGGGTACGTAACACTGCCCCCAGCTCAGCTCTTTTCACCCCAAAAAGACATGTCGCCAGTAGTAGTTAAGTCTCCCTGGATATAATATGGGGCAAGATGGTCCAGCTGCACGATTTTCATTTTGGCTCTCAGTTTACAATGTTCCTGTATGTGATATACGACATCATTGATTCACTTTGTGTCCCTCACAACGATGCTGTAACTTTGAAACCCTACCTTTGCACCGTTGTGGGTTATATAGCCACAACAAGTCATCTTGCCTGAAGCTAGTAGAATTTGCCTTCAGATCGTGCCGGGTATTCATGCGGTCAGTTGCCAATTTGAGGTGTTTTCCGACGGTCCGATGTATCTGGTCCAACCGTTGCCTTGGCTCACTTGCGTACTCCGAGATCGTTTGGGGTTTCTCAGGGGGTGATCCGAAGTTTACACCAGCCGGCAGACGAATAGTCTTTCCAAAAATGACTTTGGCTGGGTTTGGCCCGTCGATGCATGCTCGGCAGCTCTGTACGCCGATTTCAGTCCCTTGGGTTCTCGTCAACCATCTTGGCCAGGTGTTTATTGAGCGTGCCGTTGAAACGGTCGACCATTTCATCGGATTGGGGATGCAGCGGTGTTGTTCTCATCTTCCATATTCCCGGCAGCTTGCATGTTTCACCAAAAATTAGTGACTCAAAGTTTCGGCCTTGACCCGAATGAAGTCCACAAGGTACGCTGTACATACAGACCCAATTTAACAGTAGCTGTTCGGCTACAGTAGTTGCTTCCTAGTTGGGAATGGGGAGACCTTGGGCCACTTGCCAAAATAATCGGCCATAACCAACGTGTATCAGTTTCCCCATTCGTATTCAGGGAAGGGTTCTACGATGTCAACAGCGATTTGTATTTGTCCTCTCATTCGTCGCTTCGGGTCTTTGACGTAAGCGCAAATTGTGCATCTATGACACCAGTCCTCGACGTCCCGCAATTTCGCTCAAGTTTTATTAACACCAAGGTGGCCTCCCAAAGATCTTTCGTGCACTTTCTTAACCACATCGTGGATTCGACTTTTGGGAAGTATAGTTTGTATCCTTTAGAAGCTGCCATCCGCTATTTTCCATTTCCGCTTGAGTACACCACCCTCCACCTACAGAGAGTTCCATCGTGCCCAATAGCTTTTCAAGGTTGCGCCATCCATCGAAACGTCCTTCCACTTAGGCCGCCCAATTATCTCCCTCCATACAAGCAATGGTCCGATGTCTTCATCTGCTAGCTGGGCATTTCGAATCTCCTCCAATGACCAACCCTCATCGAATTCGGCCGTTATCACTCGCAGATCAACGGAAAGCTCCTTTTCCTCAATCGAATGCTTGCAGTTAGCTGGACATGGACCGCGAGATGAGGCATCAGCATTTCCATGAACTCCGCCCTTCCGATGAATAGTTTTGTAATCGTATGATTGCAATCTTTTGATCCATCCCGTAACTTGTCCCTCGGAGTTTTTGAAGTTAAGCAGCTGTCTCAATGATGCGTGGTCTGCTCAAAGAACACATATCTGGCCATATAGGTGCGTTTAGAATTGCTTGCTTCCTCTATTATAGCCAATAGCTTCTTCCTGGTCACACAGTAGTTCCTCTCACTTTTTGAGAGACTGTAGTACAAGAGGATTCTTTCTTCGCCATCGATCTGCTGGAAGAGTAGAGCTTCCAACCTGCCGTTGGCATCAGTTTGAACTACAAACATTTGATTTTATTCACATAGCTTCTCCTTCAAGGTCTCAAAGGCTGCCTGGCGTTGTTCATTTCAGACATACGGACGATTTTTCTCAGTTAGTTCATAGAGACACTTGGCTGTTTTAGCAAAATCCTTGATAAATCTTCAATAGTAGGTCACCAGACCCAGAAAACTTTGTAGTTGGCGCTTGTTGTTTGGTGTTGGCCACCTTAACACGGCTTTAATTTTCTCAGGGTCTGTTTTGACCCCTTCTGCTGATACAATGTGTCCCAGGTATTTTACTTCAGCTGCAAAAATAGTACACTTGTCGAAACTAAGTTTCAAATTTGGCAGTCGCAATCAAGAAACACCTCTTCTATGTTCCACACATGCTCTTCGAACGTATTCCTGATAACAATCAAATCATCTAGGTACACCAAGCAGGTCTCGTAGTTTAGGCCTCGTAGCACGTATTTCATCTGGCGTTAAAAGGTGGCTGGAGCATTGCAAAGCCCGAATGGCATCACGACAAATTGCCACAATCCAGCCTCAATTGAAAATGCGGTCTTTTCTTGGTCCTTCTTGTCAATTTCTACCTGCCAGTAGCCACTCTTGAGATCGAGTGTAGAAAACCATTTCGCTCGGCTAAAGTGCCCATGATGTCGTCAATGCGTGGGAGCGGGTAACTATCTTTCTTAATGACGTCGATAAGTTGCCTACAGTCGACACAAAAATGAGTGCTACCATCCTTTTTCTTTACTAGAATTACTGGCGCGGCCTATGGACTGACAGAAGGCTCGATAACCCCTTGTTTTGCCATATCCGAGACCAGTGTGCTCACAATTCCTTGTTTGACTATAGCAAGACGTCTTGGTGCTTGTCAAATTGGCTTGGCTCTCTGTGTATCTATGACGTGAGTTACCATATTCGTTCGGCCTTGATCATCGGGGTTTGTTGAGAAGATGTCACTGCACTTGGCGACCAGATCAGAGGCTTGCTTAAAAAGCAACTCTGGCAATTTTGTCTGCTTCAATATTGCAGACGTGAATCCCCGAGCTTTATCTGTGTCTTGCTTCTTTTTCCAACGATGGTCGTGAGTAGCTTCCAAAGAAGTGATGGCGGAAACAGGCTGGCAGCTGCTGGTGATGAAGCTATCCGGTGTTCGTTGGACAAAAGGTTCCCACAGCGAGCGCAACATGATGTATTTATCTGTGAGACACCAATATTGTGTTGCGTTTGCTAATTTGTGGTAACCAGATTCAAGAGAGTTTGGACATGAAACAATAATTGTAAATTAGATATAAGGAAAACTTTATGAGAAATAAAGTCAGGCAAGTTTGAAGAATCTTGGTGAACACAATGCCTTTTGATTTCAAACGTGAATTAGCCGATACAAGCACCGGCTAAATTCAAGCTAAAAAGTTTTAGCAAATTAAAGCTACAAACTGTTCATATTTAGTCATAATTTAGCCATCAAGCAAATTTTTTCTTTCAGCAACTTCTGGCTGAGAGGAAGAAAAATTTTGGCCAAATACCATTTCTTGCTAAGCAAATATAAGAAACAGATGTTGCAGCCAACTCATCTTACAATTCACTCAGCATCCCCCCAAAAACTTTGCGATGCTTTCATTCGCATAGGCCCACAACAATACAATTAATCTGTTTTTCCCGCCTCAACCGCACTCCGCATGTTTCCTTTTGGTGAACATTTAACGATTGAATTCCCTAGTGCTCATTGAATTAGCATAACGTGAACAGTAAAGTAGATAGAATGAAAAGGTACGATAAAGCGAGAAATAGAATATTTTGAAAGTTTCGCACTTCAAGCATTTAAAAACCTAAAAACGCGGCGCCTTGGGGATGTTGTTTGAAGGAAAGGCAGGTTTCCGGTTGCGTGGGTGAATTCCTTAGAACAGGGGATGATTTTCTTCTTAGCATTTAAAAGAGGAAATCTGTTACATTTTACTCGTGGATGGTAATAAGACGCTGTACAGAATTGAGAGTGGCCGTAATTTAGTTCCCGCAACAACCACCCGAATGTGTGGTTATTATATTTTTTGAGCCACACTTGTAGCTTGGTTCCATTTCAAGGCGTAGATCAGTTCATATTTACTGTATATGTAAATTCAAGTGCTCCTTTACGTTAATACTATCATCGCCTGATGTCTGGAATGGAAGTTGTTTGAGAATTTTTCAAAGTTAAGACACAATTGCAAAAGTTTTTCGTTTGAATGGAAGTAAAGGACCTGGCACTGCTGCTGATAATGCCGGCATATACAATAAATTATTGTGCATTGATGATATTTAAAATGAACTTTCAAAAAAGTGTTTATCTTGTAAGAATCTAACCAGATAGGCCAGTAAGATGTAATAGAATATAAACGTGTGTGAAAGTTTAAATGAAAGCTTTAAGCTGTTGATATATAGATGCTAGTAGTTTGCTTGTGTTTTTGATGTTATTGAATTTGAATTGTTGCACTACAGCCCCTTTTGGGCCTTCGCTTAGATTGGGTGACCAGATGGGCTCAGAGCAAATAAAGGACAACTTGAATCTCTACCCCCCCATATTATTCATGATAAACTTGAAAAATTGATTGGAATTTTTTTTTCAAAAAATTTCGCTAAATAAAAAAAAAACTGAGTGCACATAAAATATAGTCACGAATAGATGAATGAAAAAATAAATGCGTGTTTGTGATTTTGCAAAAATTTATTTATTATTGGTAACTATAATTTTTCAGTTTCACAATTAAATAGATTTACCCCTCGTTTACAGGTACATATTTTTCATTGTTGCTAATTTTTTCAACTAGACGTTCATTCATTGGTTGCGTCAGAAATTTGTTGAACTGAACACAGTTGTATTCAGAAATATTGAATTTAACTCTCAAAATGTGTCGTATGCTGTTAATAGAAAAACGATTTCTCTCTTTTGTCCATTGTGTATTCATAAGAGAGAAAACTCTTTCGCAATTAGCGTTATGTGCTGGAATTGCATAGAAAAATTGAGAGATTCTGAGCGATTCAGAGTAACTGTCGATATGTTCATTAGCGTTAAAGAATTCTTAAATACGAGAACTTGCACATTTTTCATTGTAGAAACTATCATCATCTATTTTCGTTGCCAAAAATCGTTTTAAATTAACAACTTGATCGTGAAGCTTCGAATCATCGATGTCAATGTCCTTTCCCGGCAAGTATTTGACAGATTCTTCAACATCTTTGTACTGCAAATTTTTTTCTCTCTTGAAGTTCAACCAATTAAATACTTCGAACTCGGAGAAACTCTTCGTCCAAATTTTGAAATATTCTACAGTTTCATAAGAAACAATCTTGATTCTCGCTAGAAAATCATTGCACATCTGATCTTTTCAATCATTTCTAAGTTTTGCCAAAATTGATTGAACCATCAAAGGGACAAAATTTGATTGACTCCTTTCGTACAATTTTTCAAAAAGATCTTCAAATATCGAATCAATTTTGAGCAACAGCATTTTCAGTTGAAAAAGAGACATGAGAAAATGAACGAAAAGCAAGAAACATTCACTAAGATCGTGCAGAAAAAAGTTTTCTATTATGACTAGAGGTTTTTTTTTGCGACAAAAAATACAATTTCAGCGCTTTGAACATTCTAAGAATTCACTCAACTGCAGGAAAAAGACTCAACCAACGCGTTCGACTGTGACTTAAAAGCTCAAGATATTCACTTTCAACGAATTCACAAAATGATTTCAAATCTTCGGTTCTGACAGTGTAAATAGAGTAATATTCGAATATTTTGAGCACAATACAATCGATGTCAAACAAGCCGAAGCGGTCTAGTCTGTGGTGAACTGCGTTGTGAACAATATGCGAAAAGCAACCTACCCCCACAAAATTAGGCTTATTCAAGTTTTCTTTCAACGTGTAAAAAATATTCTGCGTTCCTCCGCGCTTCACACCCTGAAATTCGTGTTGGTATTTTCAGCGACAAAAGCACTGAACTTCACAGTCAACTCATTATCATCAAGAGTTTTTTCAATGTAGGATACAACTGTTTCAGCTTTTTCGTTTGGAAGGTTTTAAGCATCCAACAATCTAACTCTGAGTCCTTCCTTCTTATCAAGATATTGCATTGTGATGGGAAAATTTTTTAAATTTTTGTGATTACTCCCATCTGTACCAATTCCTATATATGGTACATCAATCACTTCTTGTTTTATCAATTGAACAGAATAAGGAGAAAAGATGCCATTTATAATTGCTTCGGTTTTTGTTCGCGAACATGATATTTTTGGTGCAACTTCTGAGTCCGCTAAAAGTGTTCTGAGAAGAGGTGCCGTACAATCCATCTGCCGATAGGACATCTGATGTGTGACTGTGTGGAATGCAAGAGTCCCTTCAGTGATCGCAAGTTTTGTTGCAAGTGGAGATGTTTTCCTCACAACATGTTGGTCCATTGAATATGAAGTCGAAGCGGCGTGAATGCCGACATGTGTTTTTCAGAGCTCTTTTACACCTGCACCTTTACCTAAACAAATTTATAGTATAAATAGCTGATATTGAGAAAATACATACCCATATAGGCAACCGAAACACTACTTCTACATATTTTGCATTTCGCTAATGTAGGTGTCTCACCCTTGCTGAAGCATGGGTATTTTTTTATTAAGATCTTCACTAAAACTGCATTTGCGTTTCGGTATCTTGCAATTCGAGGTTAGCAGCCGTACTTCACCAAAACCGGTTCCCGCAGCACATCAAAATATATGAGCTGTATGCTGTTTATGGTCGACCTACATGAGCACTCGCGCGCGCAACACTTGATAGCTTGATTTCACGTTTACGTGAGGTCGCGTGCTTACGCTTTTGATTTTGAATCGTTCACGCGGCGTAAACAACTGAAAGAACTGAAAAGACCATTGACAATGGAGATGGAGCGACCTTTGGCTAAAAATAAGCCTGCTATAATGTGCTGAAGGTATATGACCGGAGCCTACTTCACACAAGTCAGCCAGACCAACTTTGCACATGTAGTAGTCAGCCTACATGTGCGGCATGATAACCATAGTTCGGTTTTGTGTACGACCAAATAAAATGACGATTTCAAAGTCTGCAAAAGATTCAAAATATATTTGAGTTTCACGTTCGTGAAAAAAGGACATTATTAGGGGGAAAAAGGACGCTCCTCCGAACAGTCGAAAAAATTGACATGTCCTTGCAAAAAAGGACGTCTGGTCACCCTAGCTTAGAGATAGAGAGAGTATCTCATTATCATCATCGAATATATTGGAACTCTACAAGATGATATGGTCAGTACCACCCTTTGACCGTGTGCCCGTCCACCCAGCTGCGATACGTTCTGATTTCAAACCAGCACGGTTCATAACTGAAGGGGCTTAAAGTCCGTCCGAAGAATCACTTGAACCAAATCTCGTTGTCACCAACTAGAGTGAAATCAGGGGCCTTTGAATTAGGGGATGAGTGCTCTAACCACTACACCACGCGGACTACGATTTTTATATTATGTTGTGATAATTTTAGTCATTGCTAATTTATAAAGTATCGGATAATGCAAATAAATCAAGTGTTAATGTGAAGGCGGAATACATGAATGACTTAAAATTGTAAACTTAAGTCATTAATGAGTTGAATAATGTCAAGTTGTTTTAATTTAAATTTTTTGCGATCAAGATTAGGGCAGGCTGAAGATTGAGATTGACTCAAGATCGTTTTGTGAAACGGGTGCATCTTGTGATATTTTATTTAGTACGTTATATACTAATGAACATAGCCGAGTATGATTAACGTGAGTACCTGCCTTTTAAGGACTAACATCACGGTCGCCATTAGACTGCGATTGGTTTAAGTGTCAATCATCGCCCCCAAGATCGATTCCAGTTTACATTTAAGGAACTCTCAACTTTCATACTGCTAGATACGAGACCCAGCTGTATCTGACGCTATATGGTTAACGCCAACCGTTGTTTTCAACCAACAGCCACCACGATACTCCCCGAAGGGCCGCAACCAATCAGCTGACCATCTGAAGATTGGGACTCATCAGCTGCCCGTGGTACCAGAGTATATGTTACCTCCAGGGTTGAGGTTCGCAGCAATCAGTTGATCTTGTTATCGGGCATTCGCAAAGCCAGTATGTTACGGATCAAGCTCCTGTCCTAGTATTTTTAATAAACGATTCGGGTACCCCGGGAACGCCAGTCTCGTGGGCTTCACTGGAATCGGAGACAACAACCCAAGAATAGCAGTTGCACTACTTTGAATTACCAGATTAGTTCCGCCTTGGGGGATACTAATGAACAATTAAAAGTGACAGGAGAGTAGTCCTGACATAAGGATATTTTAAAACAGTTCAAAATATATACGTCTTCTTTACATCAATGCCAGCCGACAGGAATGCTCTTAGAGGCTAGCATTCTGTAGAGAACGCTACCCCCACGGACCCGAGGATATAGAAAGTGCCATGAGATTGCTCCTGGGATGACAGGTAACAACCCTGACTGAATCTGGACTACGCTTTGGACAACGAACTATAATTGATGATTTGGGCTGGCGGCTATGATGCTTTGGACCTAGTCACTTTGCACGGCAGAATTGAGGTCACACTCGTAAGTGAATGGCTCCGATTGAATTCTCATACCGTCTCCATCCCTATAAAGCCTTGGCGGGCCTTGGAGTATGTGTGAAATGGACCCTCGCTTAGCGGTGGTCTGGTTCTGAGCACTTGCCCTCATTGGGGCTTCTGCCAACCCTCGTATGGCCTCCTTGCTCTGCACAGATAACGATGGGACCAGACAAGTGACTACCAATATCAACGGAGATAACGGCATAGAGAGGGATCCAATAAAACTGGAGCAACATCAACTAAAATTCAAAAAAAAATACACAAAAAAGAAAGCAAAAACAATATCAACAACACAACCAGCGAATGCAGCCACACTGTTTACAGGACACCGGAATCGGTACTAACAATGCTAAAAAAGGCGATGCATACAATGGCAGTGAAGACGGACAAAAACCGGAGACGAACAGAGAGTCTTGTCAAGACTGAGATTTCTAAGGCGTTCAGGTGCGGCAAGAAAATGATGCAAATGCCAGAGCATCCTAAAAAGGCAGATTGGAAAACTTTGCAAGTCGTGACAGATGTTCGAGCGATGGGGAAAAATGAAAGGAGCATCGAGACTTCGATGGTTACTGCTGCGATCGCTACTGAAACAATTGAAGCAAGGCTCCTAAGTCCCGAAATAATATCTAACCATCCTGAAGTACACAAAGAGGTTAAGGCGGAAAAGAAGAAAGTGACCAGACAAATAAAGCACCGTTGTGTGATTTCATCGTTATCGGCGAAAATCTGGCAAAAGTACTATATTTGGAAACGAAAGCCGATAATCTCTCCACCACAAGTTCAATTGCCACCCAAGGCCATGAAGAAGAAAGGCTACTCCAAAAAACGGGAGGTATTTCAAAAAGAATAAAATCTGAATGCAACTTGCCAAAAATCAGCAAAGGAGTAAAGGTTGGGCTCCTTGAACAAAAGGAGCACTTAAACTGCAGCTATTTAAAGGCTAAAGAGGACCAGAACGCCGAAGAAGGCTAAAGGATACGCGTAGACAGCTCCATCGTCACACATCAATAAAAAAATTGCGTCTTGCTAATCGAATGAGATTGAGATTGAGATAAAACAAGGAAGGATTACGCACTCAGTAGGCATGAAACGCCAGATTAGGGAACCCAAACAGTTTTGACAAAAGGAACGAAGAAAGTCGCAAAGAAATTTTTTGAAAAAGGGCCAGAAAATAAAGTTTACGTGAATATCCAACAAGAAAAAGACCTGATGCGGAACAGAAGAGAAAGAAGCACTGATAAAGGGACTGCTCGTAAAAACCCTAGATAGCCGATCCTATGCAAAAGTGTTGCGGGACATCAGGGGAAATGTTCGACTCGAAGACACCAACACTGCCAGTAAAGCCGTATGAACAACGTATTTGGGCCACATATTGATCTAATTCAGATAGTGCGGGCACTCTTCCCTGCCCATATTGTCCGTGTTGACGCTATCCACGGCGAAACAGCAACCGAGTGTCTACCCTTCACACAGCCAGAATTTGAAGAGGCAGTCTTTTCACTAAAAGCAAGGAAGGCTCCAGGTCCAGATGATACTCCAGCTGAGGTATTGTAACTTCTCTATCATCATTGTCCTGAAATGCTGCTCAGTACATTCAACGGTTGCCTACGGGACAAGGTATCTCTGGTTCGATGGAAAGAGGCGGGGCTCATGCTGATCAGCATGGGAAAGGTAAGTTTGAGATCGCCGTCTGCACACTGCCCGTTACGCATACTAGATACTGCTGGGTAAGTGCTAGTTATACTCATAAAGGGAAAATTTGCTGACGTGATTTATGCTGCTGGGGATCTATCTGCTTGGCAGTACGGTTTTAGAGCAGGGAACTCAACTATAGATGTGATTGCAGAGGTGATGAATGCAATCCAAAAGGTAGAGAAGACCGAAGCCTACTTTGTGACCCTACACAAGGCCAATGGAGGATGGAAGCTACATCGGATAGTGTCCAGGGATCTATCCTTGGTCCAGACCTGTAAGGCGTGTCTTGCAATGGGCTACAAAGACTGGAGATGCCAAACAATCGCGCTTCATTGGATATGTGGATGACGTTGCGGCTCTGGCTACCGAACGCCGCGTTGAACAACCGTAGCTTAGGTTAGGTGGGCTAATGCACCGAGTAAGATTCAATTTGGCACTGGATAAAACCAAAGTGGTCATCTTGACAAAAACGAGAATCCCTAAAGTAAAGTTAATCAGTATTGGAGACAAACTAATCGAATCGAAGGCAGCGGTGAGGCACCTGGGGCTACTGACCGACTTAAAGATGAGTTTCTCTGAGCAAATCAGGGCAACGGTTGAGGGGGCTGCTTCAGGAGTATCGAGTCTGAGTTGGCTTTAGCCAACCCAGTTCATCAAGAAGACGGCCGTATGATCAATACTGTTGTTTGGAGCAGAAATATGAGGTGACCTTCTCAGTAACGAGGTATACCAAAAACGCTTGGCCCAGCTCTAGAGATCAGGAGCGCTGAGGATTGCATCTTCATTCCAACAGTCTCTACTTTGGCGGTGAAAGTCGTTGAAGGCGTGATACCTGTTGGCCTCCTTGTAAGACAGCGCCACGCTATTTATCTGCATCAAAACGAGGATTTGAGGAAGATGGTTGTCCGCGAGGAGAGATAACGCTCACTCAACAATTGGCAGAATCTTGGGTGAATTGCACGAAGGGAAGGCGGACTTTACTTCAGAAAACAAAGATAGGATGATCAATTGAAATTTGAGGATTCCTAGATAGCATGAGGAGGATTGTTTAAAAGATTATATGGTTTGCTGAAACTTCTGAGAATTAGTGTCACAATGAAAAGGTTCAGAATAATAGCTCTATCTATAGAATTTTTTTTTTTTTTTTTGTGGTAGGGAGGTGAAGGCATTTATGCCCGCCGAGTCTGGCAGTGTGGGACTCCCATGGAGGATACCTTTGGACTACCCACTAAACACCTCCCCTGTCAATCTGAGAACCTAGCCGGGAACCGTTTGACACATTACTTCGGGCCAGGTCTCGTTTTGTTACGCCGTGGGGCGCCTTCAAGCTGGGGAGTCCCTTTCCTAGCGGGAGGGGAGAGGGGAAGAGGAATCGCCAGAACAGCGATCCCCCAGCCCCAGTGCCTCCGGCTGTTGTGAGTCCCTTTTATATTTTAGGACTGCCCGAGCATAATGTGCCACCTGGTTCCATTTGTCAACCGATTCGAGCATCACTGCAACTATATTATCCGGGGTGAGCTCTCCCGTCTCCCTGTAGAGTTCCCTCCGCAGCCTGGCCCATTTGGTACACGCAAAAAATGTGTGACAGGCATTGTCCTCCTCTCCTGGGCAAAACCGACAATCGGGAGACCGTGACTTACCGATCTTGTGCAGGTAAGACTGAAAACACCCGTGCCCGCTCAAAAGCTGGGTCAGATAGAAGTCAGTCTCACCATGCCTTCGATTTAGCCACGGTCTCACATCCGGGATGAGGCGCGCAGTCCACCTTCCCTTCGTGCAATTCCTCCAAGACTGCTGCCAATCGTTGAGCGAGCGTTGTCTTTCCTCGCGGACAACCATCTCCCTCGCATCCTCGTTTCGGCGCAGGTAAATAGCGCGGCGCTCTCTAGCAAGGAGGGCGACAGGTATCACGCCCGCAATCACTCCTACCGCCGAGTCGGAGACTGTTGGATACGATGATGCAATTCTCAGTGCTCCTCTTCTCTGTACCTGTGCCAATCGTTTTCGGTATACCTCTTTGCTGAGAGCGTCGCCCCATACCTCTGCTCCGTACATTAACACTGACCCTACAGCACTCATCAAGAGGCGTCTTCTTGATGGACTGGGTCCCCCTACGTTGGCCATAAGTCGACTCAGGGCCGATATTCCTGAAGCAGCCTTCTCAGCCGTTGCCCTGATTTGCTCAGAGAAACTCATCTTCGAGTCGATCAGTAGCCCCAGGTACTTCACCGCTGGCTTCGATTCGACCTGTATATCTCCAATACTGATCATCCTTACTCTAGGGATTCTCTTTTTTGTCAAGATGACCACTTCGGTTTTCTCCAGTGCTAAACTGAGCCCGCGAGCAGTCATCCAGTCCCTCATTCGGCGCATTAGCATACCTAGCCTAAGTTGCGCTTGTTCAACGGTGCGTCCGGCGACCAGAGCCGCAACATCATCCGCATAGCCGACCAAGCGCGACTCATCTGGCATCTCAAGTCTCAGTAGCCCGTTGTAAGACACGTTCCACAGGTCCGGACCAAGAATAGATCCCTGGGCAACACCCGATGTAATTTCCATCCTTCGTTGGCCCTGTGTTGTGTCGTAGAGCAGGCTTCGGTCCTTTAGGTAGTTCCTCAAAAGCCGCATTAGATATTCTGGAACTTGAAAAGAGTTTTCTAGCGTGTCCAGAATATCCACCCATCTAGCGGAGTTGAAGGCATTCCTGACGTCGAGTGTCACCAACAGGACGATCCGTCGCTTGGTGCGACTATATGCCTCTGCCTTTTGGACCGCGTTCACCACCTCTGCAATCGCATCAATGGTAGAACGTCCTGCTCGAAAGCCGTACTGCCGAGGAGATAGGTCCCCAGCAGCACGAATCGCGTCAGTGAGTCTTCTCTTGATGAGTTTCTCTAGCAATTTCCCAGCCGTGTCTAGCATGCATAACGGGCGGTATGCAGACGGCGATTCGGGATTTCCCTTCCCCTTGCTGACCAGCACGAGCCTCGCCACTTTCCATCGTACCGGGAAAACCCCGTCCCGTAGGCAAGCGTTGAATGTGCTGAGCAGCAAGTCAGGACAATGGTGATAGACGAGCTGCAAAACCTCAGCTGGAACACCATCTGGACCTGGAGCCTTCCTCGCTTTCAGGGAGAGGACTGCCTCCTCCAGTTCCAGCTGTGTGAAGAGTGGGCACTCGACTGCTGTTTCATCATGGACAGCGTCAACACGGACGGGATGGGCGGGGAAGAGTCCCCGCACTATCGCGTCCATCTTTTCCGCGTCATGTAAACAAGGCTTCCGTAGGGCACCAAGTTTCCCCATGACCAGCTTGTAGCCAAGGCCCCACGGATCCCTATTTACATCGTCCACGAGGTCTTGCCAGCATCGGGCCTTGCTCTTGTTAATAAGCCTGCGAAGATATTTCCTGCCGGACCTGTATGCTGCTAGCCTAGTGTCTGCCTCCTCCCGTGTTCGCGCCCGCTGGGCCTCTTGCCGAAGTTTGTGACACGCGCTTCTTTATTCGGCGATCTCGTTTGACCACCAGTATACTGGAGGCTTACCATGTCGGGGTCTCCGACGGGGCATGGAAGACTCGCAAGCAGCTATGATGGTACTCATAGTTGAGTTCACCAAGTCCTTGGCTGTAGGCCCTCCACTCCCTAGCGGAGCTCCCAGCAACGGTGCGCCTGCCGTAACCGCGTCAGCAAACCTCTCAACGTCCATCCTCCCAGTCCTCCATCCGAGGATTGAAGTTTGGGCATATGCACGCAGAGTGGCACCGTCGTGAATCTCAACAGCTATATACTGGTGATCACTAGCCGAGTAGTCCTCTAGTACTCGCTAGTTGTGTACTCTGGGTACCAGGGACTCCGAAGCGAGTGTCACATCGGGTATGGTTCCTACGCAACCCCATCGGCGGAAAGTAGGGGTGTTACCAGTATTTAGGACAAAAAGCGCTGTTCTGGCCGCCATGTCCAAGATTTGCTTTCCCCTTGGGTCGGATTGTGGCATACCCCATTCAATGGCTCTAGCGTTGAAGTCTCCCCCGACCAGCATGTGGCCCTCTGTGTTCGAGAAGCGTCCTCCAGGGCATCGAGTTTGGTTCGAAAAGATCGCATTGCCTCGTTAGGCGTCAGATAAACACTATAATATGTTATCCCTGAACACCGCACCCACACAAAACCATCCCCGCGTCCATGGCCCTGCACCTGAAGGCGGGCGCTGTCTCGAACCCAGATGGCCGAGGTACCAGATTTGTCAGGGTACCACGCTTGCGAGTCCTTGTTATGATGTTGCTCGCTCAGCAACAGGAGGTCAGCTTTCTTATCCCTCGCAAACTGCTCAAGTAGGTGCTGGGCGTTTGTGCTTCGGTGCAAATTGACCTGCAGGATACGGATCATTTGAGTATCGATTTGGCTTTAGTTAGGGCCTCCTTGAAAACCCAGCATCTCCCTGTCCCCGGCTCATGTTTGAGGTCGCCGGGTGCTAGCTTAGCATCCTTGCAAAGAATGCATTTTGCCTCGTTCGTGCACTCCTTCCTTTTGTGCCCCGTTTCACTACATTTGTAGCACAATGATCTCCTGTCGGGTCCCCTACAGCCATACGCGGTGTGTCCGTATTCGAGGCATCTGAAGCAGCGGATAGGGATCGCTCTTCTCCGTATCCTGCAGATCACCCAACCTATCTTAATTTTGCCCTTCGCCAGGATTTTCTGGGCGTCTTTATCAGCTAGTTCGACAATAGCCATGCGTTGCCCCCTTGTGTTTTCACGCGTCAATCTTGCCTTGACTTCACTTAAGCTGGGGAACTCCCTCCTAATGGCATCCTCTACTTCAGCTTTGTCCGTGACGCAGTCGAGGTCCCTAATTTCCAGGGTGGCCATTGGTTCGAGCGAGGCAATGCATCTTTGTTTGTGGCCTCTGGCCCGAATTCCACCAGCAAGCCACCGGTCCGGGTTGGTCGAACTGCTTTGATGGCAGTTTTGGTGTCGTCTGGCTTGACCGCTCCTTTAATTTCACGGAGGACATCTGCGTAGGTTCGGCCCTTAGTTGGTTTAATAAGCAGTGCCTCTCGCAAGGGTTTGCGCCGCGGTTTGCTTTTTGGTTTCTGCGGTATATCGGGGGGTTCTTTGTTCTTTTCGTGGTTGAGCTCTTTGTCTGTTTTTTCTAGGAGTAGCTTTTTGGCCGCTTTTTTCGCTGCCTTGTTTCGCACCACATGGAACTCCTCGCCTGGAGTGTCAACTTCGTTTATGGTCTCATCCTTCCTCCTTTTCTCACGGTCGCCTTCAATTGGGCTACCGGCCATTCTTTTGCTGCTGCTAGGAGCCACTGTTGCCTCGAGGGAGAGTGTGTCTTTTTGGTGCTTTTCGGTTGCAAGCCACCTCCGCCTGTAGTGCGTTATGCGGCCAAAAAGCTCCTCCAGTTCAAGAATGCCATTCTTGACACTCTTGCCTATGTTTTCCTGCACTTCGCAGGCAGCCCTCAGTTGTTTGACGATATTCCCCGCTTTCCGAGTAAGCCGCTCCTCTTCGGCGCGGTCAAGGGCGATTGTGTTATTTGGCGCCACCTCTTGGGAGAGGCCCCCGTTTCCTAGCCCTTTTGCTTCTTTCGCTTGGGTCGCGTTTGAAGTGGCGTCGACCAACGGCAAAACTTCTCCCTCCCCCAGTCTTACACTGGCCTCTGTTGGTGTCGCAGCTTGCTCCGGATTGTGTACGTCTTGCACTGGGCGCTCCGGGGTGCGCTTAGTCCTTCCACTGCGCCCAAAGGCCGAATGATGCTAGGTTGCACAACGCACTCTGCCTTCTTTCGTTCGTTAGTCCGTCTGTGGTCTGTCTCCGATGATTTAACCTGTGATGTTGACTTTGACAGTGTTTCTGGGGTTTGCTGCCTCCCCCCGCAATCGGTGACTTGTTTTATCGGTGTTCTTGCCAACAGCGGTTTTTACCTGAAAGGGTTCTCCGTGCTAGCGTCCTGTTTGCTTGTGGTTTCATTTGTTGGATGTTTTTGATCTGTTGATTTTATTTGCTCCATTTTATTGGGTCCCCCCTCGGAGCCGCTATCTCCGTTCGTGTGTGTAGTCGCCTTTTTGGTCCCATGGTTATCTTTGCAGAGCAGGGAGGTCATGCGAGGGTTGGCACAAGCCCTTATGGGGACAAGTGCTCAAAGCCAGACCAGCGCTAATCGGGAGTCCGTATCAACCGAACCTACACCACCAACCCAATGGTGCGAACTTCGAACGTACTCCGAGGCCTGCCAAGGTTTTACCGGGACGGAGACGGTATGATAGTTGAAATGGAGCCGTTCACACACGAGTTTCACCTCGGCGCTACTGTGCAAAGCAACTAGGTCCAAACCATCACATCCGCCAGCCCAAAGCGTCAATTCCAGTTCGTTGTCCAAAGCGTAGTCCAGATACAATGAGAGTCGTTACCTGTCATCCCAGGAGGGAACCTCACGGCACCCCCCATATCCTCGGGTCCGTGGGGGCGGCACTCCCCAAAGAATGCTAGCCTCGAAGAATGTTCTTGTCGACCGGCTTTCTCCCTGCGGGAATTTCCTCGGGTACGTGGGGGCGGAACTCCCCAAAGAATGCTAGCCTCCAAGAGTGGTCTTGTCGACCGGCATTCCCCCTGCGTATCTATAGAATGATGACCTTACATGTGGTAGAAAACTAGTCATACGTGCGACTTGCTTCCCACATCGACGCATACATTAAATGACCTGGATCTCTCTGGATGACAACTCAGAAACAAGATCAACCAGGTTCTGGTCGAACAGAGATGAATCTCGAGCATACTTCACGTCCCTATATATCACGAAGCCAATTGAAAATCAATCTAATCAAGCTGTCAATGTCATATGTCAAAGGCGTATTCGGTAAAGACCAGCCCTCTAACGAAATTTGACATTGGAAGGCTTCAAATAGCGTCTGTAGCAAAATAATCTATGGAGACGCTCGACAACTAGCTGGCTCCTATCCTTTTAGGGACATTGCTGAAGTCAAGTAACGAGCTGCGGGTTAAAGTGAAAGCGGCAATTAAGACCGTGGCAGAACAGACGATCGGACATCAAGCCTGACAAAAAAGAATTACTTGATTCGATAATGAGTACCAGGCTACGTTAAGCAATAGGAGCTATATGAAAGCCTCAAAAGACTAGTGAATAGGATGATTAGAATTAGGAACAAAAAATACTTTTCTATTTGCTTCCCTGACTCTGGGTGAATTTGGTACACCACTAAAGCACAAAACAATAACAATGTTCCAGGTATTAACAAGATTTCTTTAAATATGGTGTCAGCAGTGTCCAGATAGTCATCCTGACTTTATTTCACTGCGCATTTGGCAACGAAAACAAATACCTAGGGAATGGAGTCAATTGTTTTTATCCTTTGTCCACAAAATAGGTGAAAAGTGGCAGGAGTATATCACTACTTTGCACGACGTACACTACAATTTCCGAGATCATAAAAATTCAAATCAGATCATATGTCAACAATATTATTGGGGATCATCGAGGTGTCTTTAGAGCAAGCAGATCAGCAATAGGCTATTTGCTTGCAGTTAAGCAAATACTTGAGAAATTTTGGAAGTTCAAAATACACATACAAAAAATTTTGCTGACTTTAAGTAAGCATATGATACTCTTGATTGTGATGTACTGTATTAAATAATGATTTGCCTTGGTTTCGCAGCCTAATCAACCTCTTACGGAAATTACAATGATGTCGACCTCCTCCCAAGTCCACATCAATAACCAACTCACCGTTGCCTTTGACCCAAATATTGCACTAAAGCAGAGAGATGGGCTGGCCGCATCGCTATTTAATTTGACTCTGGAATACGTTGTAAGAACTACCTATCGATACAAGCGGTACGTTATTATACAAGTCAAGCCGGACGGCATCAACATTTATAACGGTCGTTAACAACCACCAAAGAACATTTCTTGAAAATCGATAGCAAAAATAAACTAGTAGGGCTACAAACCAATGAGAACGAATAAATGTTATGACACGATTGAAAAAAAAAACAACATAAAATAGCCAAATATCACAGTTGGTTAATACATTACCAAAAAATGTGGGCAAATTTGTATATTTACGCATCACAATAACGAGAACCGGTAATGAATTAGACGAAATACACCAAAACACACAGCCCAGCTTCAGTTTCGACTATCTTGAAGACCAGCTCTTTAAATAGAAAAAGAAAGCTGCAAGTAAAAACGAAAGCCCATGATAAATTTGCAAGCTATTTTTGATGAGCTGGAGGCCTAACGAAACGATTGGAAGACTACGGAAATTGCAATTGGCTGGTCAAATGAATCATATGTACAAACAACGAAACCGGAGAGACGCTGGTCTGACATGTCAACGGAGACAATTAATTGGTACTCGGATTTCAAAATTAAAGGACGCGGTTGATGTATCGATACAGCTGAAAACGCTATTTGCAAGAAACGAAGCCCCGAGAGGGCTACGAAGACGAAAAAGAAAGAGAGGTGAATGATGATATTCAATATACTTAAGCGTTGGAAGCTAGCTTGAGAAAAGTAGTTTTTAATGTTATTGTTTCTTTGGCTAAAATCTAAATGGTAAAATAAGCCTTCTGTAAGGATGCTTAAGGTGAATGAAACTCGTGAAATTCGATTGCTTAAATCTGCAAATTTAATGACGAGGTTTGTCTGATTGTTTATAGGCAATAAAATTCATTTCCGGATTTCAATATCTGTGTATCCATATATCACTTAAAAAATATCGGTGATATACGTATATCGCTTGATATTTTAAAAACACTTCTAGTACAAGTCAATAGAGTCCCTTCACTCGTTAGTTCGTTTATAGTAGTTTTTTGTTGTATTAATCATTAAGTGTAGTTAGAATCATGTAGTATATCAGTTTGAACAACATGGTATAATTACTATTCTAGCTGTACTAACAGAAATATCTCCCACCATTTGGCCTGCAGCAATCACTACCCGAGTTGTCGTTTTCTAGCTCATTATGGTGTCTTAACACTCTCCGAGGTCTTGCCAGCAGTTGAGACTACTTATTCTGCCGACACTTAAGTGGATTTCCTCATCCATAACTTTTTCATCAGTTTCTCTATCAAGAAGATTTGTCAAGGGTCTTTTTTAAAACAATAATGATTTGACTTTGGATTTCATATAATGAGCTTCATTGCACAGTTTAAAAAATCCCGGTACAAAACTTCATCTAAATCGGAGCCTTATTGATAGAATTCATGGACCTTATGACAGCCAATTTCATCCATAAATAGTCACCATTTTCTTCTTCTTTACCGATTTGACTCACATTTCTTCAAAATTTGATGCCAAGCAAAATAAAATTGTGTTTTCCAGCAGTCTTACAGTTTTGGTTATATATTGATAAATCTTAAAAAGTATTGAGCCTTTTTTTGTAAATTTTCGATTGAATGTTGCTTTTATTTAAAATGGATTTTATTTTAGAACATATTTTTCATTGTTATCTATGACCTTTTGTCATTTTTTGGGTAGAGCCATTATTCCATCTGTGTAGAACATCTGTGGTTTATTGGCGAAAAACTTGGTCAAGTGATTTTCACAGTCCCTTTTTGAAGTGAATTTCTTTCCATTAAGGAAGTTTTGCAGAGACTGAAACTAATCATAGTCTGACGGTGCAAAGTCTGGACTATACGGTGGATTCATCAAAACTTCCCAGCCAAGTTCTGTCAATTTTCGCCGGGTCATCAAAAATATGTGTGGTCTGTGGTCCTTTTTATTAATCAATTCTGGTCGGTTTGTTTGAATTGATTGTTGCAATTTGTTTGATTGCTGACATTACAGAGCCAAATTGAGTGTGCGGCTAGGTCCTAGCACCTCACGATAAATAATTCCCTTCCAATCCCACCATACACACAGCATAACCTTGTTTGGTGTCAATCCTGGCTTTTAAGTCGTTTGTGATGATTCACCTTCTTTTGACAATGATCTTTTCGAACGACATTCTCGTATCTTACCCATTTTTCATCGTCCCTAATGATTTGCTTCAAAAATGGCTCGATTTCATTGCGTTTTATTAGCTTTTTGCAAATGGAAATTCGGTCGATCAATTTTTTTTGTGTTAATTCATGCGGCACCCAAACGTCAAGCTTCTGCGTGTATCCAGCCTTACGCAAATAGTTCAAAACTGTTAGCTGATGGATATTTACTTCCTTAGCAATGTCGTGTTAGTATTTACTTTTCATATGACGCTGTGTTTCTCTAATTGAGGTGTCGACAAAACTTATCGTCAATTCTAAACATTTGAGCAGATTTACGATGACTTCGTAGGAAAGTTACTTCGACCTCATCATCTTCATCAACTGTGGTACTTGCTATGGTGGCGTATCTGTACATGACATTGTCTTCTCAGTTGGGACATTTATATACAAAAATGTATTTGAACAAATTAAATTTGGATGCAACTATTCTTAAGTATTAACATTATTTACCTTATCGTGTCTACATGGCTGATTCGAAGTGCCTTGTTAATTCTGATCATCAAAACTACTTGAAACATATACAACAATATAAATACTTCGCCATATTAACAATTGAAGAATAAAGCAGCTCTTCATCGTCACGTGTCTGTGTGTTTAGCTCCATAAAAGCTAGCGTAAGAGCCTCATTTTTTCTCTCTTGAATTGGGAACGCCTTGAATTTTATTTCTTTCAGCAATTTAGTATGTTGGTATAATAGTTTCGACACATCCGATGATCTCCGCCGCATAATTTTGGTTACATTTATGGTACCAATTATACATAGGGTCTAAATTTTCAGGGACAAGGTTTTTCATAGCTTCAATTTCATATTCCGTAATTTCATGCAGCATAACAGAGGAATTTTTCAAAACACTAAACAAATCCGCAGCTGTTTTGACGTCTTTTCCTTTCCAAACGTAATCATCTGAAGTTCTTTTCTGCACACCACCTACATCATCCAATGGCCCTTTTCCGTGCACTGGTTCACACTATGTCAAAGTTGAAGTAGTTATTTATGGAAAGTATTTCAATGAAATTTTTATCCACAAGTAAATGTTAGTGGGGCTTCGGTATTGTGAGGTTGAACCGTCTGAAAATATATAGATACTTTCTTTAGTACTTAAAATTTTTTTATAATATATGCTTCATATGTCCCCGAATGGCATGCGCCTAGTGGTCAGATTGTTGTTGTAGTTGTCTGAACTGAATCAACGGTTTTTGCACAAAAAACGCTCTTGTGAATGGTAAATTGGCCTTTAGATGCTCGAAAATGTGTAGCTTGACTACTCTACTATATTATGCTTATAATTTTAAGCAAAATCAATTTGAATCTTCATTTCTGTGACATTTAAATTATCTCTAACTTCTCGCTTTTCCCTTAGATCTTCGTTTGTCCTAAAAACATGTTTCTTCATATTAAAAATCTCTCCAGGTAATGACGTTCTAAAATCTTTCACGGTACTAGTAATACCAACTTTCTTAGTTAACTTTACGAGTTTTTTTGTTGGTTTTAGAACTCTGTCTCCATTTGTCACTTGCAACTGAAATTATTCAACTGTGTCTTGATCATTACCAGGACTTATTTAGCACATGGAATATACATACAATTTGAAATCCCCAAATCTATTCAGTTTGTTTAGTTGAATTCAAAATTATCCTACCTTACCTATAAACAAGTATCTGTGATTTGCACTTCGGCAGTAATAGCACCTGTAATGATACTGAAAAAATAAAAAATTATAAAATTTCCTTTAAAAGCGCTATTTATTCTTAATGTTCTTAACCAGATACTGGTATTTCGAGGACAAGTTATCCTCTTCATCAGTGGCGGTATTCTGAAGCTCTTCTTATAATCATCCGAATATTTAAACCTTTCACATTTAATGGTAATAAACATAAATATCCTTAAGTACTACTACGAGAAATAACAAACAATTATAATGCAATTAAGAGTATAAAAATTAACAAAGGGCTTAAAGGTAAATTTATTACAGGGAATTAAAAAAATTTTAAAGTAATTACGGGTTAGCTAGGGCAAGTAACATAATTGTGGAGATTTAATTACAAAAAAAAATTATTAGTTAATTGATGATTTTCATTAGGTCACTGTATCCATTCCCTAGATCCGTATTTAAACGTTGTTTACTGGGGACTCTCGAGATCCATAAGGATTCACAAGCATCCAACTTTTTCCAGTCCCGGACTTCCTGTACTATGTCAAGATAAGCCCATTGAATAGTATGAGATTCCTCAATAATATGTCTGGCTAGTGATGATCTTGCTGTATCTATTTCACCTCTTCTGATGATCTGTTCAGCCTCCTTAATATGTTCTTGGAATCTAGTTTTTGCCAAGCGTTTTGTCTGTCCAATATATACTTTATTACATTCTGGGCAACTGATCATATAGATTCCACTCTTTTCCTCTTTTTTCTTGCCATCCTTAGTTGATCCAAGGATTGTTTCAATGCTGTATTTTCTGCTCGTGCTAGCCGTATTGCATCCTGTCTTTCTCAAAATGCGTTCCAATCTTTTGGTAGAAGATGAATGAGTGATTGACATACATTTTCGTACTTGTCGTCGTTCTTGTAGAAAAAGTGAAGTGAGCCCATTTCTTCTATGTTGTTTCTCCATTTTTCGAATACGTTGCTCGATCAAACTCCTCCTATGCCCATTTTTGCTAGCCGTGTCCACGATGTACTGTTTTTCTCGTTCCAGACGCTGGTTATTCAATGGTACTGTTAACATTCGGTGGATCATACAATTGTATGCAGCCATTTTCTGTACATAAGAATGGTTAGAAGAACAGGGGATTGTTCTCTGGGTACTTGTGCTCTTCCTGTAGATATCAAATTCTAATCCACCTTTGGCCTTTATGATCAAAAGATCCAGGAACGGTAATTGGCCCTCACTCTCTTTTTCCACTGTGAATATTATTTTAGGGTGTATCCCATTGAGTACATGTAGTAACTCATCCGCCTCATTTGCTTTAACCATCGTGAAAATGTCGTCCACATATCTGGCCCATATCTTAGGCATCATTCCTTTTTTCTCCACCTCGAACTCTAGCCAATCCATGAAAATATCACTCAAAAGAGGTGAAAGAGGGTTACCCATAGCTGCTCCTATCGTCCCTTTGAAGAAGTTGTCCCTGAAAATGAAGTAGTTTTCATTCATACATACAGCTGCTAATTTGCTATAGCATTTAACCCGTCTTCTCCATTCCATTGAATCACTGTGTTTCAACAGCCAGTCCTCAAATAGTGCCAAGGACTGCTTAACTGGCAAGCTAGGAAAGAGTGATTTGACATCATAGGAAATCAATAAATAGCCCTCCTCAACTTTCACATTTCGAAGCTTCTCCACCAGTTCGACCCTATTCTTCACTGATCGCGTGCTAGGTTTGTAAGGAAGCTGTGCGCATTCTTTTAAAAGCCATTGGGCTATATTCCTAGTAGGTGCATTAGTGGCTGCGATAATTTCCCTTAGTTCATTTCACCTCTTTTGAGTGATATTTTCATGGATTGGCTAGAGTTCGAGGTGGAGAAAAAAGGAATGATGCCTAAGATATGGGCCAGATATGTGGACGACATTTTCACGATGGTTAAAACAAATGAGGCGGATGAGTTACTACATGTACTCAATGGGATACACCCTAAAATAATATTAACGATGGAAAAAGAGAGTGAGGGCCAATTACCGTTCCTGGATCTTTTGATCATAAAGGCCAAAAGTGGATTAGAATTTGATATCTACAGGAAGAGCAGAAGTACCCAGAGAACAATCCCCTGTTTCTCTAACCATTCTTATGCACAGAAAATGGCTGCACACAATTGTATGATCCACTGAATGTTAACAGTACCATTGAATAATCAGCGTCTGGAACGAGAAAAACAGTACATCGTGGACACGGCTAGCAAAAATGGGCATAGGAGGAGTTTGATCGAGCAACGTATTCGAAAAATGGAGAAACAACATAGAAGAAATGGGCTCACTTCAATATTTCTACAAGAACGACGACAAGTACGAAAATGGATGCCAATCACTCATTCATCTTCTACCAAAAGATTGGAACGCATTTTGAGAAAGACAGGATGCAATACGGCTAGCACGAGCAGAAAATACAGCATTGAAACAATCCTTGGATCAACTAAGGATGGCAAGAAAAAAGAGGAAAAGAGTGTAATCTATAGGATCAGTTGCCCAGAATGTAATAAAGTATATATTGGACAGACGAAACGCTTGGCAAAAACTAGATTCCAAGAACATATTAAGGAGGCTGAACAGATCATCAGAAGAGGTGGAATAGATACAGCAAGATTATCATTAGCCAGACATATTATTGAGGAATCTCATACTATTCAATGGGCTAATCTTGACATAGTACAGGAAGTCCGGGACTGGAAAAACTTGGATGCTTGCGAATCCTTATGGATCTCGAGAGTCCCCAGTGAACAACGTTTAAATACGGATCTAGGGAATGGATACAGTGACCTAATGAAAATCATCAATTAACTAGTAATTTTTTTTTGTAATTAAATCTCCACAATTATGTTACTTGCCATAGCTAACCCGTAATTACTTTAAAATTTTTTTAATTCCCTGTAATAAATTTACCTTTAAGCCCTTTGTTAATTTTTATACTCTTAATTGCATTATAATTGTTTGTTATTTCTCGTAGTAGTACTTAAGGATATTTATGTTTATTACCATTAAATGTGAAAGGTTTAAATATTCGGATGATTATAAGAAGAGCTTCAGAATACCGCCACTGATGAAGAGGATAACTTGTCCTCGAAATACCGGTATCTGGTTAAGAACATTAAGAATAAATAGCGCTTTTAAAGGAAATTTTATAATTTTTTATTTTTTCAGTATAAGTATCTGTATTTTTTAACTTAGGGTGCATAACCCAATAGGGGGTTTCCCTCAGTAGAGTAGTATAAGATAGTTGGATAACCGACAAAGCCAACAATTCAGGGTGCAAATTTTTTAAAGTATTGAGACAATCTTTTTTATTGGGACACATTCTACTGACTTTATCTTTCTCAAAAAATAATAAAATTCTCTCGCGAATAGCTTGACTAATTAAGAATGTGGGAAACTAGAATGTTTGCATTATTTTTGATTTTTGACAAAAACGACTTCACCATTTTAGATAAATGATACTCTTTAGTACGATCACCACTAACACATTTTAGGAACACCTCTCTTTCTTTGAAATTCTTTGGCAACTTGTCACAATTTTCTTTAAACTGGGGTGATAAAAACTCGCTAAAGAAAGATTTGTTTGTACTTCAGGAGTAACTGAATAACCTTTTACCGGCTCGCTTATCTTTCCATTAAGAGTAGCAACATCTTTTCACATTTCTCTCTTCGACTTTCTCTGAAGTTTCTTACGTAAACTATCTATTTTTCATTGCATTTCGTTGATTTGTTTTTTTTTTTTTGTTTTTTATGGTCCATCATGCCTTAGATCTATCTTTTTTTACAGATTTTCTTCCTAACTTAGCTTGCGCTGCAAAGGGACAAAAATCATCGTTGCTTTCATTTTCTGAGTCTGACGGACTATTGTTCAATATTTTTGTCAGCATCCTTTTCTTTACCCTATACTTTTTGGAATTCTTTCTCCACTGCTTCCTTTGCTACCTTGTCTCTCTTTTGGATATAGCTTAATTTTGTTGCTGCTTTTTTACTTTAAATTTATTCTCTGTCTTTTGCTCTTTTCTTTTCATTCTGTTCAGGAGTCATTTTGTCCAAAAACTTCGGTTTCCTTGCATTTGATTTTTCTTGCTGTCTCAAATGAACTACACTTTTACGGTTTATCGCCTTTTTTAATTGTTTCTATTGCTTATTTTTACCACCCTCCATACTTCGTTATAATACCGTATTGAAACCAAAATCAAATATTGTCTCTCAACAAATTTGATTGAAAACAGTTCCTAGAACTAGATTTTATTTTTCATAGCCGATATTTTTTTCACCTTTTGTGAGAACGCAAATATTATGTGATCAGGTAGCACTTACTCCACCAATTTATAACAAATGAGCGCACAAACGAGAGCTCCAAAAATATAATACCTTTCTTTTTCCTGTCGGTAGTCAAAAACAACTTTAAACTATGATTGCGAGTTAAAAATCATTTTGAGGATGCATTTCATTATTCGGGGGGCGTTTGTCATGTTCGAGAACGTTTCCAAAATTACCGTTCCCAAAATGACTTTATGACATATCTTGAATATTTACAAAGCGACTAGGCCATATCCGGTGCTAGCTTTTGAGGTTATTAGTTTGTGAACTGAGTTAATTTATAGAATTAAGATAAAAGTTCACAATTTTTGAAAAAAAACCAATATTAAATGGCATTCCAATAATAATCTGGAATTAATGCACACTGTCTCAATCATAAATTCAGATGTACTTATATTATCAGGAAAATAAATAATTCAATCTAGAGCACAAACACACCCCACTTAATTTGTCAAATTATCTTAATATAACTAATCACTAGTACCGTCTGGTACATTTGTTTGAAAAGAAACTGACATATTGAAGTCGCGTGCACGAAATGACTCATGAACAGTCGGACAGGATTGCGAAAGTAACACAGGTCTGCAACAATTTTTTTTTACAGCTGTAAGAGATATTTTTACCGAATTATTGTTGCGAATTCCGGCGTACTAGCTTTCGCCCATTCGCAACTTCAAAGTGCCGCCATAACATCTCCACCTTCCTTTGGGCATTTATACCTTTTCCCCTGTTATTTATTAAATTTTATTAAAATTTTACCAACTTCCCTATAATTTTAATTTCCACATCATCACAATCCTATCCTTTTCCCTTATTTCCAATTACAACACACTAGTAATATAATAATAATTTTAATCTTCCCACTAACAACACTCCCTACATTAATTTCCATTGACAAAATTTCATTCTATACATTTTTCCTAACAAAACCTAATTCCTTTTTGCATACTAACTAATTCTATTCACTAGTTCCCACTAACAAATTTAATTTTTTTTATACTAACGAAAATCAATTCACGTTTCCCTACTAACAAAATTCAATCTCATACCTAGATGCATCATTAAAGTTGCTTATTAGATGAATGGGTAAACGATAAGACATGGCTCCATTGGTTGCGTCGCGAGTTCTCGACCAGTGTCTGCTAACACCCTGTGTTCAAGTTTCCTGAGCGTAGAGAAGCACTCTTTTTGGGTTATCGGCAAAATCTATAGTTTCCGTATATGTATTTGTGACACTTTGCATCCAATCAAGCGCTTCGTTGATTATGCAAATTGCCATATATGCAAAACCATGGATATTATTGCGTTTGTCGGTACAAAAAGATGTGTGGGTACCGGAATCAAAGTGTAATGAACTTCGATTACGTTACCTAGATGCGGCAGGGGTAATTTAAAAATGAAAAGGATTGCGGTATCTGATTTTCGGAAGATGAAATGCTGAATTGGGTGCTGGAATTTGGGGATTCAGTATTTGGTTGTGCGAAAAAGAGGGAGTTTTTCGGTTTTTTGGTGGAGTGATTTGCTGATGGACGGTTGGTCGAGTGTTTTTAAAGAAAAGTCAAAGTTCGATGGCAATGTCGGGGAAAAAGTCTTAATATAAACTCGGGGAAAAAGTTTTAAGATAAATTCGGGGAAAAAGGTCTTGACCTTGTGAAGGAAGATTAAGTGCTGGCAAGACGAAAGTGGAACAGTGGAATTTGGTTATAAGAGTTTTGTTATTTGGGTTTTGGGAATAAAGTTTTAATGAAGCAATGTTCGAAGTGGACAATCTAAATTTCAAATTGAGATGCACAATTATATAGTAAATCGACAGTGTCGTGAAGCAATCGCGTCAACGTTAATAAACAAATAAATGATTAAAATTAATAAAAAACTGAATTGAAGTAATTACCATAACAGTTTAAAGTGCAGAGACATAAATTTAAAGTGCCTGAAGATAAAAGTGTAATAAAGTAAAAATTGATGCAATAGTATAAAGTTGAGACCATAAAGTGAGAAAGAAAAAAACAAACAAAACATATAAAACAAAGAAGATTAGTGGCAGGTCGTTCATGCATTCATTGGAACTTGTAGTTAATTATAATCCACTTAATTTTTCTAAATCCCCCCCCCCCCTTTTCCAATGCAGAGCGCTCGGCAGCATTAAAAGGGGGAGTAAATTTTTTTTTAATCTATTTTGTTCTTTTGAATTTGATTTCATTTGTAGTTAAAGTTTTTTTATTTGCAATTTTATTTATTTTTTGCTTGCTGGATTTATTATTTGAGAAAACATATCTAGATCACTTTTAATTAGGAAAGGGGGTCACTGTATTTACTGAATTTGTTTGATTAGTATGCTGTGCTAATTTTTCTTTATGGTTTGCAAGTTGAATTTTTGGAATTTAGTGTTTAAACTGAGTAAAGTAAATAAAATGTTCTATTTAATAATAATTTTTCATTTCTCAGAATGACTTCCTCCTCTCCCTTCCGTTTCCCTTTGTGTTAGGTTTTACATGTCGGGTGGCTCAGCACGAGCAGAGGGTGTCCCGGAAGTCCCACGACTCGACTGAGTGCTAGCCGGCCTCAGTATGCTACCCCGGGCTACACATCCCTCTGCCAAAACTTAATGTCTGCAACTGCGGTGACTCCCGCGGTTGCAACATTATATGTTTTAGAATGCGCTGATTTCCATGTTTCTATCGCATTAGGGGTTTTTTGCAAATTCAAACACAAAAAATTGGTAAAAGCACTTGTTTATTCAAAATTACCAAACACAATATTGTTTTACAACTAATGAAATATTATTACACATAATAACAATATTATACTAATCATGTTTTTCATGAAACCTTTTCTTCTTTTCCTTGATACTTTGCCGAGTCCTTTTCCGATCTTCATTTTCCCGCTTAAGCAGTAGTCTGCAAGCATAGTGACATCCCATCTTGCTTGGTACCGTCTCTTGATATCACGGATATCCTGGTAAAATCGCTCACCTTGTTCTCTCAGGTTTTCAGGAAAATAGTCTAGTCCTTGAGCTTCGTATGCTGCTAGCATCCGTTGAACAATAGTTTTGCAGTCAGGATCCTTACTGTTTTCCAAAAACTTTTGCGTTATATCCTTGAATGATACCTAAGCTTCTTTTTCCTTTTCCTTCCTACTTTCCACAAAGAGTGTGTCGGTTAAAAGTTTTCTTATGTCGGGGCCAGTGAAAACTTCCTCTTTCAGCTTTGCTTCTGACAGCTTCAGGAATTTCGTACATAGATATTTAAAACAGTCCCCATTCTTTTGCAACGATTTCACAAATTGTTTCATCAACCCCAATTTGATATGGAGAGGGGTAAAAAAACCTTTTCTGGTGGTACCATAATAGTAATGATAACATTTTTCTCTCCAGGTTTTAAAGTTTCTAGGGGTGGCCAATCACTTTTAATCTAGTGTTGTTCTTTGGCTCTACTATCTCACAAGCATAAGAAGCATGTGTATTTAGTATAGCCTGCCTGCTGATCCATCGTGAGTCTTTTGAAGTCCCCACAAACCATCCATTGATGGTCCTGATATTTAATTTTTTCCAAAATAATGGCCAAGTTATTATAGTTTTCTTCCATATGCACATAATGCCCCATCGGAGGAGATACAAATTTATTTCTATTGTGCATTAATACAGGGTTATCCATTTTGTGGTTGGGAAAGTATAGCCCTGCCATTTGACATTTGTCAAAATTAAATGTCATTCAAAGCAAGTTGTTCTAAGTTGAAGGTTTGCCATTTAGAAATATGGATCGTTTAATAGTCGAAAAACGCGTTAAAATTATTAAATTTTATTATAACAAGTTGGGTAAACAGACCTACGCTTATGTCAGAAGGGTTTTGTATTCAATTTACAAAATACAGTCACCAGATCGAATAAAATCAAGAAACATGTCAAAGACAATTTTATTGCAGAAAATATGAAATTCGAAGATCATACTTTTATTAACAAAGTCATAAATATCTCCCTTGATAATTATTTCAGATGTCCATTCGCGAGGGAGGAAACACATTTTTCATGTATTTCCCCCCTGAACACTGAAGCAAATACTGACAGTTTAAGAACTGTTTTGAAAAGCTCTCATGAAAACTTTCATTTCATACTCATGTTGGTTACCTTTGATGAATTTTTTTTTTCAGGGGCCACTCTCCTGTACTGTTATCATCAATTGATGGCCAATTTTTTCGAATCCTAGAATGGTTACAAAACCCTTTTGTTAGGAGTTCTCTCCCGCCTCTTTGACTTGTTTCACTTATGATTATTAATTGTTGGTACTCATCTTCAGTCATTCATTCAATTGAATCAAGTGTTCAAAGCATGCACCTTAAGCGTTGAAGTTGTGAAAAACTAACTCAAAAATATTCAACCTTCGCATTTCAAAGAGCCACTATTTTGTTTTACGATTACTGATACCACTAGCTGAACTGATTCTCAAAGATATTCATGATACCTATCATTCCTGAAATTTCCATGCAAATCCTAGCAAAACTGTAGTGTCTGAGTCGGTAAAAAGCGCATGTTGTTCCATAGCCATATGTTGCCATAGTAATAAATGCAGCGCATATTGTTCCATAGTAATACAGGAAAATGCAAACCGCTATAACTTCACTAATTATGATTCAATCTTTATGAAACTTTCAGAATAGACCCATCTTATAAATAAATGTACTGAATTTCATTGAATTTAAGGGTACCGTTAAGATTTTATTCAAGAAAACATAAAATCCGTAAATCATACTATTACTAACAAGGTTGAGTGAATTGCGACTTCTCACGTATTTGTTGTTGTTGTACTCATCAAGGCCTACATTCTTGGTTTTTTTACAGATTTTTCAGA
This sequence comes from Odontomyia ornata, assembly GCA_963969285.1. Classification (NCBI taxonomy): domain Eukaryota; kingdom Metazoa; phylum Arthropoda; class Insecta; order Diptera; family Stratiomyidae; genus Odontomyia; species Odontomyia ornata. The sequence goes on along the minus strand of OZ017740.1, from coordinate 265,666,545 downwards.
TCACAGGTGTCCAATCGCGAAGGGGGGGGGACACAAATTTTTCGTGTATTTCCCCTCCCTATGCGCCCCTCTAAGCAAACGTTGCCAAACTAAGACTTGTTTTAAAAAGTTTTCATCAAGATCTTTTATTTGATACCCATATCGGCTACCTTAAATTAAATTTTTTTTTCGGGGGGTCACTCCCCTATATGGAGAGACTCCCCTTAAATACCTTATAAAAAATTTTTGTAGTTGAACTTTGAAGAGAGCACCACTTTACACCTACATACAAAATTTGATGTTTCTAGCTTAAGTAGTTCCCGAGAAAAACTGCTGTGACACACGTACGTACGGACGGACGGACGGACGGACGGACGGACGGACGGACAGACAGACGGACAGACGGACAGACAGGACGCGATTTTAGAAGGGTTTTGTAAAATTATTTTACAAGACCCTTAAAATGGTGATTTTGCTGTATCAAAATTTAGGGCTTTACGAGCCGATTACGGTCGACATAATCGGCCTACACAGCAAACAATTTCGAACACAGTGAGAAAATTTGAAGAGACTGGATCGGTTATTGATATTGCGAGGCCTGTGCATCATCGCAACATTCGTTCTGCTGAAAATATCGCTTTCGTTGCTCAAAGTGTGGAGGAAGACCTGAATTTGTCGATTCCTCGACGTGCTCAACATTTGGTCTTGTCTTACGGCTCATTGTGGTGATTTTTGCATTTAGATTTTCATCTCCATCCGGACAAAATCCAACTCACTCAAGAACTTAAGCCTCACGACCATACACAACGCAGAATGTATGCGAATTGGGTGATTGAACAACAAGCCATTGATAACGATTTTTCGAACAACATTTTTTTTAGTGATGAGGCTAATTTTTCACTCAGTGGTTACGTAAATAAACAGAATTGCCACATACGGGGCTCTCCAAATCCTCAGGTGATCGCAGAAAGGCCTTTGCATCCGGAAAAAGTGACCGTGTGGTGTGCATTATGGTCTGGTGGTGTTATTGGCCCGTATTTTTTGAAAACGATCAAGGAAGAGCCATTACAGTCAATTCTGACCGCTATGGACGGATATTAACCGATTATTTTTTGAGAGAAACTGAAAACTATGATTTGGAGAACATGTGGTTCCAACAGGATGGAGCCACAAGCCACACAACACAGGTTAATCGAGCACTTTTGCAAGAGAAATTTCCAGGACGCTTAGTTTCGAGATTAAGTGATGTCAATTGGCCCGCAAGATCCTGCGACCTAACACCTATGGATTTCTTTTTATAAGGCTTTGCAAAAGACCTTATTTACGCGAACAATACTCAAAATTTTGAGCAATTGAAAACTAATATTAGTGAAGTTATGGCCGAGATATTGCCGGAAATGTGCCAAAAAGTCATTGAAAATTACGTCAAAAGGATTGAGGCCTGTGTTTTTATTTTTTAATCTGGAACCTAGCAGTTTGGCTTCATCTTTCGAAAGACGTAAAAAATAGTTGAGGCCTTTTATCGTCGTCTAAAGATAAATCTAAGCTAGATTCACTCTGAGGAGGTAATGTAACTTCATCCTCCAACTTACTCGGGTATTTATCTAAAGTGGAAGGTGGCTACGGGATCGGTGTTTTAGAGCTATGAGGCACTGGGCGTATAGCTAAGTCAAGGCTAGGATAACGTATGCCTCTTTTGTTTTTTGAGTTGAATCCCTTTACGTCAACTGAACAGAAGTAGCAATCAGTGGTATGGGTTTTCTGCTCACACCATATCATAGAAATTCCAATTTAAAATGCATTTTGCTTACCCTAAAACCACAAACAAAGATCTTATTTATATCTTCTGTGCACCATGGTTAATCTTGACCACCAAATTTTAATTTAAAATAAGCAAAATAAACTTTCCTTACAAAATCCCTTATGTTTCTCTCTTGACTTTTAATAGTGAAATAACACATCTTGTAGCCATGACTAGACAACAACAGCAGCACTATTCAATTGAATAGCAGTGCGTCTACTGAGAGTTTCTCTTCATTTGACTTGTCGTAACACGATAAAACTGAACAATAAGATTGTTTGCATTCGCTTCTAGCGCACAGGAGTTCACATTAAAACCTGCTCAGTTCCACCAGTCAAATTCCCCATTCAACAATTAAAAGCGCTTCAACGTGAATGAACACAATCTCTGAACTTCTTAACACGAAATCTACTGTACCGTACAAATTCCCCACTCCCAGGAAGTGGTAAAAAAGAATAATTAACATTGTAAATTTTTTAAATTTAAGTTTTTTTATCAATTGTTAAATTAAAACCACATAGGTTTATAACCAATGAACATAAATACTGCAAAACATATAAAAACCTATGTGATAGAATTTTTTGAATATTTTTTCCTGTTTCTGAGAGGCCAAAATCTATAGGAAAATGTTAAAAAATCCTATGCACTTTTTTTTATCGCAGAACTGTGTAAGCTAATATTAATGCTATATTGAATACCACTGCCCTCTAGGTGCGGCAAATATTCAAAATACTCAGAAATAAATTCCATGACAATGCCTTCGTAAATTTGTTTTTATAATGAATTTCTCTCGTTTGAATTACGAGGAATCGTGAACGGAATGAGTTTTAGAGTAAATTTTATTTAATAGAACAAAAAAGTTTAAAGTATTTTTAAATATACATTATCCATGATCCCGATGCATGAAATAATGTAATAAAATGCAGGTTTATCCATTTTATGCTTGAGAAAGTAAAGCTAAAGAAAACACATCAAATACTCAGATAGAAACAACATTTTTTATTCAGTATAAATACTAAACCTTGTCATTATAGGTGAAATACAGCACTATTCAAATGTCTTCCACAGGACCTCTTACAGGCTTCAATCCTTTTGAGGTAATTTTCAATGACTTTTCGGCACATTTCCGGCAATATCTCGGCCATAACTTCACGAATATTGGTCTTCAATTGCTCAAAATTTTGAAGATTGTTTGCGTAAACACGATCTTTTGCATGGCCCCATAAAAAGAAAACCAAAGGTGTTAGGTCGCAGGATCTTGCGGGCCAATTGACATCACTTTATCTTGAAATTACGCGTCCTGGAAATTTCTCTTGCAAAAGTGCTCGACTAGCCTGTGTTGTGTGACTTGTGGCTCTATCCTGTTGGAACCACATGTTTTCCAGATCATAATCTTCAATTTCTCTCCAAAAATAATCAGTTAATATCCGCCCATAGCGGTCAGAATTGACTGTAATGGGTCTTCCTTGATCGTTTTCAAAAAATACGGGCCAATAACACCACCGTACCATAATGCACACCACACGGTCGCTTTTTCCGGATGCAAAGGCCTTTCTGCAATCACTTGAGGATTTTGAGAGCCCCGTATGTGGCAATTCTGTTTATTTACGTAGCCACTGAGTGAAAAGTGAGCCTCATCACCAAAGAAAATTTTGTTCGAAAAATCGTTATCAATGGCTTGTTGTTCAATTACCCAATTTGCATACATTCTGCGTTGTGTATGGTCTTGAGGCTTAAATTCTTGAGTAAGTTGGATTTTGTACAGATTAAGATGCAAATCCAAATGCAAGATCCGCCACAATGAGCCGTAAGACAAGCCCAAATGTTGAGCACGTCGAGGAATCGACAAATTCGGGTCTTCCTCCACACTTTGAGCAACGAAAGCGAAGTTTTCAGCAGAACGAATGTTGCAATGATGCACAGGCCTTGCAATATCAATAACCGATCCAGTCTCTTCAAATTTTCTCACTGTGTTCGAAACTGTTTGCTGTGTAGGCCGATTATGTCGACCGTAATCGGTTCGTAAAGCCCTAAATGTTGATACAGTAGAATCACTGTCTTTATAATAAAATTTAATCAACTGTTAAACGATCCATATTTCTAAATGGCAAACCTTCAACTAAAAAAAACATGCTTTGGATGACATTTAATTCTGACAGATGTCAAATGGCAGGGTTATACTTTCCTACCACGAAATGGATAACCCTGTATAAACATGTAATGAAAATGCGAAAATCTCTTTCAGAAGCGAATCCAGCACCTCTCTGATTTTAAACTATATTTAAAAATATATACTGACATAAAGTTCTCTCAGCACGAATTTAATAAAGAAATACTTCAGATTATCGAACTGTAAGCAATATGAGCGGAATTTTACAACAAAAACTGGTTTAAACCCTTTGAAAGAATCAACCACAGATCATTTTTCTAGAAGTTAGTTCAAAGAAAAATTAATGGTATCAAAAGATAGTGAATCGCAAATATGTTAAGCAAACAGCCATCAATGCAATAAATATGTTAAGCAAACAGCCATCAAGCAAACATCTCGATACTTTGAAAGTAAAATTTACGAAACTGAAAATCATGTTAAGAACTCACAATAGATGCTGTTATTATGATTCAAAACAGCTGCAAGTAATAATGATAATACGGTATAGGAAAGTGATTAAAAATGCATTTGTTTACTGGTAATTACTGTATTTTACTCAGCGCCTTTCAGTCCAAAAGATTGAAAATCATAATGGATGGACAATTTTTCGCGCTGCAAAATATTAATATAATTACAAAAACTACTTTTTTAAGCCAGCTACCATCAGCATTTTCACGATTCTTCCCATTTTTAAAGCATCCAAGAAAGAAATCTAGCGAATGAAAGTCACAGGAAATATCACTTCCTCTGTAGGAACCATCAATATCACTTCCTCTGCAGGAACCATCAACTTGTCTTTCTATCATCCACAAATAAAGCAATCAATTTAATCTTCATTGCGTTATAAAGTCACAATGAAATGAAAATAAAAATAAAGAAAAGATATGAAAATAAAAACAGTAAAACAATTTTTCTACTACTCAACCATAAAACACAAAGAATGGAGAGAAGCATTTAACAATCCTTTTTCGTATTGTCCGTTTCTATCTGACGGGCAAAGGAGACGTCAAACAAAGTTGAGATCGTTGTACATCCTTAAGGAAAGTAGACAGAGGAAAAAACAATGACAAGCATTTGAAAGTAAATGGAAAATTCTACTGTCTGTTTAAATAGTATTTCGAAAAGAAGTCACTAAAATGACTGAAAACTGGAAATATTTCTATCTAAGTATTTATGGACGTACTCGTGGTTGTAAAAAAAATTAATGGAAGAATGAAGTACGAAGAAGTAAAGTGACATTGAAAGTAAAAAAATTTAGTGAAATGCATTTTGCGCATAATACTTAAGCTTATTTATATTTTTAACGATGCACGGTGCTTTGTAAAAGAAGTTTTAAAGATGAATTCATAATGAGAATTCAGTTTGATTAAGTATTTCCCATCTGCTTCTTAATCTTTTAATCTTTCGTAATTACAGCCATATTCTACAAAACTATAATTTCATAATAAGATCAGCATATTTTAAATCTGAAGATAATGTAGCGAATTGAGTATATATAAAGTCCGTACAGGACTGCAGCGATGGTCTGCTGCTCGGCGAAAGAAGATTGTCGATTTTGCCGAGATCGGCCTTGTCTGAGGACGCATGAATGCGCTGGCAAGCTGACATTGCGGTGTCGTGGGATGGGTTCTTTTCCCCAGCACAAGGACTCTCTGCAAAAAAAAAAAATTTTGCATCCACGAATTTCGAGGTTCAAAGGAATATCGATCGAAGTCGAGAAGGAGGTAACTTACTAAGGGTCACAAATGGCAGACCCAGAGGGCAAACCAGGTCTGGAGAAAACAGACCGACTTAAAAAGACTTCGTCGTTGCGGATCATACTTATGGCCCCCAAATAAGAGTGGGGCGTTTAGGAAGAAGCGGTGCCCCCTCGCACCCTCTCAACCGGATCAGGATCCAAATGTAAGCGTGGCCATATTTCCCATACAAAAATTATTTGAATAAATTTTTCTTTTAAATGAAAAATATAAACGTGGAAAATTTATATCATAGTATTATGTGAGGGAATCACACAACACTGTGCCATAAACAGGCACGCGAGCGGAAGGCAACCTTACCCGGCAAGGGCCCCTGTAAAGCATAAAAAAGGGGTGAGCTCGCCATATGGCTAGCTCACTATAGTGGACGGGTCAGCCAACGTGGTGGGTCCCATACCCGGTCAGGTTCTACGAAAGGAAAGACCGACGGTATAATTTTAATTCATCACTTCTTTTATTTTCGTTTAACTTCTGACATGTCGATTGGTGTCGTTTCATTTAAATCGTAATCTTTTTCGCTATAAGTAATATATTTGAAGGATTTTTGCTTTCACTTAATTAAAAAAAGACATAATGAAATTTAATGCTCTTTATACAGGGTTATCCATTTTACGCTTGAGAAAGTAAAGTTCGTGAAAACACATAAAATATTCAAATGGAAATAAAATTTTTTATTCAATATAAAGAATGAACCTTGCCATTATACATTAAACATAACATTATTCAAATATCTTCCACGGGACCTCTTAGAGGCTTGTGGCTCCGTCCTGTTGTAACCACATGTTCTCCAGATCATAATCTTCAATTTCTCTCCAAAAATTATCAGTTAACAACCGTCCATAGCGGTCAGAATTGGCTGTAATGGCTCTTCCTTGATCGTTTTCAAAAAAATACGGGGCAATAACACCACCAAAACATAATGCACACCAAACGGTCACTTTTTCCGGATGCAAAGGCCTTTCTATGATCACTTGAGGATTTTGAGAGCCCCATATGTGGCAATTCTTTCTATGTACGTAACCACTGAGCAAAAAATGAGTCTCATCACTAAAGAAAATTTTGTTTGAAAAATCGTTATCAATAGCTTGTTATTCAATCACCCAATTCACATACATTCTGCGTTGTGTATGGTCTTGACGCTTAAGTTCTGGGGTAAGTTGGATTTTGTACGGATGGAGATGCAAACCCAAATGCAAGATCCGCCACAATGAGCCGTAAGACAAGCCCAAATGTTGAGAACGTCAAGGAAGCGACAAATTCATGTCTTCCTCTACAGTTTGAGCAACGAAAGCGATATTTTTAGCAGAACAAATGTTGCGATGATGCACAGGCCTTGCAATATCAATAACCAATCCAGTCTCTTCAAATTTTCTCACTGTGTTCGAAATTGTTTGCTGTGTAGGAAATTTAATAATTTTGACGCATTCTACGACTGCTAAACAATATATATTTCTAAATGGCAAGCCTTGAACTAAAAAAAAACATGCTTTGAATGAAATCTAATTTTGACAAATGTCAAATGGCAGAGTTATACTTGCCCAAACACGAAATGGATAACCCTGTATATTTACGAAATTGTATCTTGTTTAAAGTATTAATATTACTTAAGGGAGATAAATATAAATATTTAGTAAAAATATAAAAAAAAACAAACTGAGTATACACAAAAATCATACGCAAAGAAATCATGACAATGATATACCGTGAAACCAAAAGCGTACCTACCCAACATCCTCGCCGAGTGCCCGCTGATGAATATAGGTGGTACAATATTACGTTAACCTACTTTTCAAATACCACTCATCACCCACTACAACTTAAAATTTTTGACAAATATTACTCTACAATCAAAAATATGGCTCCATGAATCTTCTAATCCAAAAGTTATATCATGTGATTTGTAACTACTGTTCAAGTAAAGTTTCTTGCCTCAAAAGCTAATTCATCAACCGAAGCCGCACTCAACTGCCCACAATAGTTCGCGAATCTAACGCCAATATGTCCATTAGCCGACGAATACACAATTCCACAAGTCCAAATTGAACTGAATGCGAAAATATAATAATACTAAAGCACCATGAAGAGTTATGTAACACAAAAATGTCTGAAAAATTTCAACATCTTAATCAATATGTTTTTGCAATGACCTCAATTGCTGGTGCTTGGTTCGCGCATTCGTCCATTCATGCAAACCTTCATATAACGAGTCTCAAACAAAATAAGTAGAAATGCGTCAGCGTCAAATAAGTGAAAGTGTTTTCGTGCGCGATTTCAAGTGATCAAAATTTCGTACTTCACAAACATAAAAGTACACTTCGTTTAGTTTCTACCGTTTCGATGCAAATCCGCTTACAACTTTGATACGGTTCCAATTTCCGTTACGATAAGAAGCACAAAACTGATTGCCTGTATTTGCGTTTAATATCTCTTCTCGAGCTCGACTCCCTGTTGACATTCGCAGTATTGACCGAGTTTAATACATGTCGTGAATACATTTTTGATAACCCACATGAGCTGTTAAATTTGCAAATGATCAAACGAGCCCAACAACCTATTGATCGTCTAAAATGGTTTTTTTATGTTGATGACATGAATAAATAAATTCAACACCAACAGAAATTAAATATGTAAATATTACTCGGAATTGAATTTTTTTTGCGTGAATTTTCATTTGATATGTACGCGAATGTATGCGGGAAGAATTACTCAATCACTGCTGCTACTGCGAAATGACATTTATCGAGAATTTATTTATAGAACTGTAATTTCATATTAATTGACTATTTCAAGGGACATACACCAATCACAACAACATTTTTCCGCCCACCACTTCACGCATCAAGTCCCTAGGATCAATTCATCAATGAAAGCCATATCTATGTACGTTTTTCGACTTTCGCGTCCACGCAAACCGATCTCAATTGCAATGTTTGAATGAAATTCAAAACCGGGGCCTTTAAAGAAATCAACAGCTTTCGACGTCTGCCAAATATAATAAACCATTGAATAATCCCTATGCGAAACGTATAAAGCACGAGCAGCGGAGCAAATTCACGCAAGTCCGTTCACCAAACGCGACGACCTTTTCTCCTGTCTTTTTGTCCGTCGTCCGCTTCTCGATGTCGCAACGGTAAATCAGACGAGCCTCTAGCTCAGCTAAGTTAGATTACATTCGGCAATGCAATACATGGATAGGATGCACTAAAGCCGTTTTCTCATGTCAGAATTTTCAAAAGCTGATTTGAATTTTTAAATTAATAGAAATTAATAATGAAAAAAAATTTAAAATAATAATAAAAAGATAAATATCATAAAGAATATAATTATAATGGAAAAATTTAAGTTTAATATAGGGAAATAAAGATAATTTATAATTTATATGTATAAAAAAAATTTTATATAATTTATAAACTATAAATTGGAATGATTAAATTATGTTATGAAGGTTTTCGAGTAGTTTGCTTGGGCGACTACTCGATTTCTACAATAAGATATGCTTGTTTTGATGTTTGAAAGGTCCATTCAATGACTCTAGATCCAGTTTAACTAATAGCATTATTTGTCGGCAGAGACCCATTTTTAAGTAGAAAGTTAGGTAGTGACGGATTCGAATCTCTAACAGATTACTAATCAGAATGAAAAAATCAATTTCATATTTTAATAGCCCAGTCATATTAGGGCTTTCACCTCGGAATGAAAGATAATAAGCTGCAAATTGGTATGAACCTTTGTTTTGTCATTCTAAATGTTGTCTCAAAAGTCTAAATCGTTATCGTGTTCGCGTCTCAAGATATTCAAGGTCAAAGGTCACAAAAATCGGTTTTTCGCGAATATCTGGCTTCCTATCGGTTAAATGAGATTTGCATTTATTATAAAAGTTGTAGGCTATAAAATTCCCTACAACTTTTGTTTAAACTTTTTTTTCATACGACCAACCGTTTTGAAGGTAGAGCGCGAAGAGTGCACATCGTACAGTCATATACGGCCTAATGCAAGGTCAAGCGTGAGTTATGGTTATCAGTACGTTATAAAGTCAATTATTTACTTGGAAATTATAATTATTAAACAATGCCTATTATTTATGTACTAACTATTAATTATTTATATTTAATTAAAGTAAGTAACTTGATTATTTATATATAATTATTCATATTTAACTATTTGACAAAACAAAGGTTCATACCAATTTGCAGCTTATTATCTTTCATTCCGAGGTTGACCCCTTTTTTTACCTAATATGACTGGGCTATACAACTTTTCAAAAACTTTGGTGAAAGTTGGAGCCGAATTGCGACCTCTAACGTGGTCAACAATCTCGTTATATACATACACACATATACAGATATATCCATATATATGCATATATATATACATATGTGTATATATATAGATATATATATATATATATATATATATATATATATATATATATATATATATATATATATATATCTATATATATACACATATGTATATATATATATATACATATGTGTATATATATAGATATATATATATATATATATATATATATATATATATATATATATATATATATATATATATATATATCTATATATATACACATATGTATATATATATATATACATATGTGTATATATATAGATATATATATATATATATATATATATATATATATATATATATATATATCTATATATATACACATATGTATATATATATATGCATATATATGGATATATCTGTATATGTGTGTATGTATATAACGAGATTGTTGACCACGTTAGAGGTCGCAATTCGGCTCCAACTTTCACCAAAGTTTTTGAAAAGTTGTATAGCCCAGTCATATTAGGTAAAAAAAGGGGTCAACCTCGGAATGAAAGATAATAAGCTGCAAATTGGTATGAACCTTTGTTTTGTCAAATAGTTAAATATGAATAATTATATATAAATAATCAAGTTACTTACTTTAATTAAATATAAATAATTAATAGTTAGTACATAAATAATAGGCATTGTTTAATAATTATAATTTCCAAGTAAATAATTGACTTTATAACGTACTGATAACCATAACTCACGCTTGACCTTGCATTAGGCCGTATATGACTGTACGATGTGCACTCTTCGCGCTCTACCTTCAAAACGGTTGGTCGTATGAAAAAAAAGTTTAAACAAAAGTTGTAGGGAATTTTATAGCCTACAACTTTTATAATAAATGCAAATCTCATTTAACCGATAGGAAGCCAGATATTCGCGAAAAACCGATTTTTGTGACCTTTGACCTTGAATATCTTGAGACGCGAACACGATAACGATTTAGACTTTTGAGACAACATTTAGAATGACAAAACAAAGGTTCATACCAATTTGCAGCTTATTATCTTTCATTCCGAGGTTGACCCCTTCTTTTACCTAATATGACTGGGCTATAGGGTAAACTGTGATGGGGTAGTTGGTACCGAGATATTGGTTAGAAGACAATTTCGTTTCCAAAATATTGATAAATTCGAATTTGAAGACTTCGAATTTTTTGAAGTGCCCGTTATTAAAATTTCACTGCAACGTAGATATAACCTCTTTTTTATCTTTGCCTATACAACTGGACAAAACGTTCTTGAATTCGAAGGAGAGCTCAATTCCTTGCTTGAAATACTTGACTTGAACAAGCTGTATAGTAGTTATATTCTTACCGGTGATCTGAATGCCTGGATCGGGCAGTTTTAAAGGAAATTTAATCGGGATTGCCAGAAGTAATTTCCACCTTCTGATGAAGGTAACTTTTTCCCAATGATTCCTAATGACAGGAATTTAACCAACGATGAAATAGTTCTGTACTTGTCAAACTTAGAGATGCCGACATTAGGAGTAATTAAAAAATAGTTTGCAAAATTGAACACTGAAATAATATAGAGTGATAAGAAATGCCAAATATTACAAGATAAAAACACTGGAAAGCCTTCTTCTTACATGCGTCAAAAATATTTATCGGTAATTTTCAGACTACAACCATCCCTCATAGACCTTTTTGAAATAACACCTTAAGAATATCCGAAAATTAGTCCGTTAATATTTCAGGAGTGAAGTCAGAAATTAATGGCTGAAAAAACTGAGAAATATTAGTCCACCGGACACAGATGGCGTTTACACGAAATTAAATGGAATATTCACTAAGGTGTCTAAAGTGATACTGAACCAAGCATCAAATGCCCACATTGAGAACAACGTTTGGAAATCATTAAAAATTACTATGAATTACTATTGTCAAAAAATCATATTCAGCAAAGAAGCTCAGTTCTGACTGAATAGCTTTCTTTATAAACAAAATAAGCATTTCTGGTCAGCAACAAATCCACTTGTGCTTCTTGAGATACCGCCGCATCCACACAAAATTAACTGTTTGGTGCGGTTTTCATGCCAAAGGTGCGATTGGGCCAAAAGAGAGCGCTATCGTGTTATGTTGGCAGATTATTTGTGACCAGAATGGCATCAACTTGACATCACCGATGTGCGGTTTTAACAAGATGGTGCCACTAGCTACACAGCACGTCTCACAATCGATTTATTGAAATTTATTTTTTTGATTGTTATGTCTTCACTGAAAAACCCAATCCATCAATAGGATAATTTCGTTATTTTTTTCAGAAATGACATTAATTTGGGAATCAGATAAATATGCGTGTAAGCTTTACATGAGTAGTTTCGTTTGATTTATATATTTTTTAGTTAGAAATTTAGTTTTTCCACAATGACGCCAATTAATTTAGCTACTACAAAATATAAATATGGCCTCATTCCTTACCTTCAAAACGGATAATGAGCCGTTAGGAAGGGGCCTACACCTTCGAATGGGAACCTTCTGAGGGTTTTCCTAAATTTTTCGTTGGAGTTATGGGCTTTCACGCCAGGGAATAACATGTCCCTGACGATGAACTTAGTCATAAAGATTTCAATCCTGATGGGAGGATGCTTGCCACCATCTTCTCCTTATTAGCGCTACAGCCCCTCTCAGGCCTTCGCTCTGTTTCCCACTGATCTCTGGCTTACACTTCTCCCATCGAATACCTTTTTCGGTATCCTTTGTTTGTACACACTATTTATGTGGCCAGCCTACTGAAGCTTCCGCAGTTTTATAATCGTTGAGACCTCAGGCTGGTCAAAAATTGCATACAGCTCATGGTTGTATCGAATTCGCCATTGGTCCCCGTTTAGCTTCGCTCTGATTATTCGCCTCAGGACCCGTCACTCAAAGGCGTTCAATACATATATTTGTGGATGCTTGGGCTAGGATCCATGTTTCACGCCCACAGCATAACACAGGTCATATCACAGATTTGTATACTTGGAGTTTTGTTTTCCTGTGTATGCAGCTGGTCTTCAAGATTATCAAAACTGAATAAAATATTTTATTTGCGAAATGTATTCTTCGGCATATTTCGTCTCTTTCATTACCTGTTGTCATTACTTTGGCACCCAAGTACACAAATTCGCTCACATTTTCGATATTGTATTTACCAACTGTGATATTTCGTGCATTTGAGGTATAGGGTTATCCATTTTACGCTTGGGAAAGTAAAGCAAAAGAAAACACATAAAATGTTCTAATGGAAACAATATTTTTTATTCAGTATAAAGATTGAACCTTGCCATTATACGTAAAACACAAAATTATTCAAATGTCCTCCACGGGACTTCTTACAGGCCTCAGTCTTTTGAGGTAATTTTCAATGACTTTTCAGCACATTTCCGGCAATATCTCGGCCATAACTTCATGAATATTGGTTTTCAATTGCTCAAGATTTCGAGGATTGTTCGCGTAAACACGATCTTTTGTAAAGCCCCATAAAAAGAAATCCAAAGGTGTTAGGCCGCAGGATCTTGCGGGCCAATTGACATCACTCAATCTCGAAACTAAGCGTCTTGGAAATTTCTCTTGCAAAAGTGCTCGATTAGCCTGTGTTGTGTGGCTTGTGGCTCCATCATGTTGGAACCACATGTTTTCCAGATCAAAATCTTCAATTTCTTTCCAAAAATAATCGGTTAACATCTGTCCATAGCGGTCAGAATTGACTGTAATGGCTCTTCCTTGATCGTTTTCAAAAAAACAAAAACCGGCCCATAAACCCCACCAGACCATAATGCACACCAAACGGTCACTTTTTCCAGATGCAAAGGCCTTTTTGCCATCACTTAAAGATTTTGAGAGCCTCACATGCAGCAATTCTGTTTATTTACGTAACTACTGAGGGAAAAATGAGCCTCATCACTGAAGAAAATTTTGTTCGAAAAATCGTTATCACTGTCTTGTTGTTCAATCACCCAATTTGCATGCATTCTGCGTTGTGTATGGTCTTGAGGCTTAAGTTTTTGTACGGATGGAGATGCAAATCCAAATGCAAAATCCGCTACAATGAGCCGTAAGACAAGCCCAAATGTTGAGCACATCGAGGAATCGACAAATTCGGGTCTTCCTCCACACTTTGAGCAACGACAGTGATATTTTCAGCAAAACGAATGTTGCGATGATGCTTGAGCCTTGCAATATCAATAATCGATCCAGTCTTTTTTAAATTTTCTCACTGTGTTCGAAATCGTTTGCTATGTAGATCAATTATGTCGACCATAATTGGCTCGTAAAGCCCTAAATGTTGATACAGCAGAATCACCATTTTTATAATAAAATTTAATAGTTTTAACGCGTTCTTTGACTGTCAAACGATCCATATTTCTAAATGGCAAACCTTCAACTAAAAACAACACGCTTTGGATGACATTTAATTTTAACAAGTGTCAAATGACAGGGTTTTACTTTCCCAATGACGAAATGGATAACCCTGTATTTTTCTTCAACTGCATCATGAGCTTTGTTTTATTCTCATTGATTTGTAGCCCTACTAGTTTTGCTTCGCTGTCGAGTTTCAGTAAAAGTTCTTTGGCAGTTGCTAATGACCCTGACAAAATGTTGATGTCATCCGCATAGGCTACTACTTGGCTCAACTTGTACTCGTATAGTAACGTACCTCGCGTATCGACTGGTAGCTTTCTTATGACGTACTCCGGAGCGAACTTGAATAGCAATGAAGCCAGCCCATCTCCCTGCTTTAGTTCGTTATTTGTTTCAAAGGCATCCTTGAGTTGAATATTTATGCGGACTTGGGAGGTCGTCAACGTCATTGTCATTTTTGTAAGATGGACTAATTTGGGTGGGATGCCAAAGCCAAAAATTATTTGGTGTAGTACTTTTCGATCAATACTGTCGTATGCTAGCTTAAAATCAACAAAATTCTAGTGTACGTCTATGTTGAACTCCCAGTATTTTTCAAGTACCTGCTTGACAGTGAACAATCGGTCTTTTGTCGATCCACCTGCTCTAAGCCACATTGATACTCCCTAATAAGACTATTGGCGTATGATTCGATTATATTTTCTAAGATTGTAGAAAATATTTTGTACGCCGTAGTGATATGCCTGTATAATTTTCGCACTGTAGCTTATCGCCTTTTTTGTGAATAGGGAATATAATTGATTGCTTCCACTCTTTTGGCAGATGTTCTTGTTGACAAATGTGCCGAATGACTTTGTGAATAGCTTTATGAAAATTATTGTCACCATTTTTGATGAGCTCCACTGGAGTCTCGCGATGCCTGGCGCTTTATTATTCTTTTGGGATTTTATGATGGAACAAACTTCATCCAAAGTTGATGGGGCTGTAATAAACATAAGCAGTCGAGCAGCCCCGTGGTGATCAGGAGTGGCTGCTCCTGAAGAGATAAGGTGGTCACCCCGTCGAAATTGCTTAGTTTGTTGTTTTACTAGTGTAAATTAAACTGCATCCGTCAAGTTTCCATCGTTTAGGCAGAGATGAGTGGTTCACTTCAGCCACTTAAACATCTTTTGGTTTGACATTCCCCTTGTAATGCAACGACCTTCTTCGGTGAAAGTAACGGTTGCTTTTTGTGTAATGTTTGCGTTTGTCTCAAGCCTCCGTGTCCGCGAACTTTAACGAGGCAAAAAATATTGAATGACTGTAGAGTAGCTTAATTGACACCTAATAGAACTTTTCTAAAGACAATAAAAATTGATCGGTGCGTCTTGTATAGTAGAGTACGCGTGATAAGTATTTTGTAGTGTAGCTTCGTGGCTCGACAAGAACCCGCCTCATATGATCCCGCAAATGCTAGTCGTCAAGCACGCGTACGCGGTCGTTAAGCGAAGCTAGTTAGCTGAGCTGGGTGTTGTTTATAGCTCGCTGACACTTATGCCAGACCATCGGCACCCGTGTCCTACACGGACTTAGACAGAAAATCATGACAGGGCCAATAGAAGTTCTCCGCAGCCATCTATAGGCTCCAATTTTCTGGAGCTATGCGGAGTATTTAGGAGGTTCTTGAAATATAATGCCCATCGACAGAGCGTAGTTTTGGGCTGATAACCACATTTCAGGATTTTCACTGCTTTGTATGCTTGTCTTGTATTGTTGCTTGCTGAACTTACATCTATACTCCTCAATTGGTCTTCACCGAATACGTCTTTGACATATGACATCGAGAGATTAGTTTGATCAAGTAATGATCTGAGTTATAATTGGCTCCTCGGTATGTACGGACGTCAAGTTTGCTCCGCCGTAGACTGTTCCAAGCCCGTTTCAGAAAAGAGAAGGAAACCCCTTGTGCCCCCAACCCACACCTTCCAAGTTCCCCAATCAAATCGTAGTAAATGCTCTCGGGGTGGCACATTAGGTTTACCGGTCCCCAATAATGGGACATTAAATGCAGAGTAATGCTAATAACTGTAAAAAAATCTACAGCTCTGCTACTAAATCCTACTTACACCTCCTTTGGGGGGAGGTTAGTGGGTGAAGGCGAAGCTTCCGCTCCTGATAATGGAATTGACGTAATAACCATGCCACCGGAATGGAGGTTGGGCGACGAGCTAACTCCACGTCCCTGTGAAACCCTAAAATGATTCGAAGCCTGCAGGTGGGCCTTGGAATGGATTGAAATCATAGCAACGATCTCGCAAACGAAAAAAAGACTATGGTAGTGGATCCTGTAATGTCAGATCGCTCAATTACCTGGCATTGTTAAGGACCTTTTACAACAGGCCGGTCAAAGTTCTCTATCCATATATGGCCACGTATGCGGTAAGGGGCTTATGAGTAGGCAAGAATTTAACTGAATAAATAATGGAATGAATGTAATATTAATCAGTACCCAACATTAAGGATGTAAAATTAAAATAGTTTCAGGGAGAGTGCGTGGTGGAAGAGGGAGTAGGGAGAATTAGCGTTTGGAGCTAAGGTTATTTTTCAATAGGTGATCGGACATAAACTTGGCTAATTTGTCCAAATTTTTTGTATAATTCCCGCAGACTTTAACAGATCCTAAAATACCCAAGAACTTGTAGGAAATGTAGGAAATTTTTATGCAATTTTGCTCATGTTATTCTCTGTGCTTTTATCACCTTTCAATAAGATTTGCAATTTGTGTTTGCGGAAGGTGTTCTGAACTTGTCTTGGACTTAGATGGTGCACATTTTATGAGCTCTTTAGCTGTTTTATATTGTTTTGAAATCCATTATCTGCCAGCTCAATCATTTTTCAGTGGTAAAAAGCAAACTTTAAAGCTTTAAAATTAACGACAATATTGTTATTAGGCAAAACTAATATTTGTTCGTAAAATCTAGTTATTAGATAAATTAATTTCAAAACTTAAAATTCTGCTCCAATTTTTAGAGTAATATGCATACCTGTGCAACTACCACTGGATTAAATAAATGATAGTATCACTGATGGGTTGACTCATATCCTGTCATGAAATAACCAACTTCGAATCTCAACTCTAGTTTTATTTTATTTATGAGTTACAAGTAAATTTTTAAACGTTCCAGTTTGTTACAACTAAATATTTCATATCATTAATATCAATTTTAATTTATTAATGCGAACGGCTTTAGCAGTCTAAGCTCATTGAATGAAAGAAAAATGAAGGAAAAAGCTTTGAAACCTGTTAGAAGTACAAACTTTGTCTCGCTTTATATCAACCTGATGAGGTATCTAATTGGTTGAATATTTCAATGATAATTATTCAGGTATTTGGTCATTAAAAAAAAGGATCGTAGTAGTCTTTGCGTATAGACGTCTTTTAAATCGCTCCTGTCAAAAGTTTTCAAAAATTAAATTAATTTTTTAAAAACGTTAGTCCGAAGTTAATTTTTATCGGAAAAAATCTTATATTGTCGAAGCAATCGACTCAGGAAATTTCTATCGAATATTTTTACTTCGATTGGTAACGGAAAACAAATTCACAAAGAAAATTTCGCCGCTGGTATGGAGGAGCCCGACGGCTTCCCACCGTTGGGGCAACCTGGGGAAACGACGAATATGAAACTGGCGACAATCACCAAAAGAAAACATAACGAAGAAAACTCCGTAGATGGAGGGTGCAAGCTGCAAATAATAGCGGATAATCAACAAATGGCCAAATTGCAGAAAGAAAATGATGAACTAAGGCAAGAGATACAGTCTCTCAAGGATCTTTTAAAGAAAGGGATGAAGCCTCAAAAGACGCAGCCACAAAATCAATGGCAACAGGTAACAAAGCCGAAGAAAAGTGCAAAGCAAGTAAATCCAGAGGAAGTTCTAAGTGCTGGTGGCACCAACGAGAGCCAAAATTATTTTGCAGCGCTGGAGGGATTAACCGAAGATATGGAAATCGAAGAAAACATCGGAGGTAATTTTAACCAAGATAATGACGTTAATTTTATTCAATATTTAAAGAACAAAAATAAGGAGAAAAAACCAGCCCGCAGTTCTGCTGGTTCCTCTGAAAAAGCTTCCAACAAGACAGAAAAAGTTCCGCCAATCAACGTGTTCGGATAAACCGGGAAAGATATGGTTCGGCTATTGGCAGCCGAAAAAAAACTGGCCAATTTCGAAATCAAAAGAGTTAATGCCGAAAAATCAACTATAAGAACGAAATCACTGGTTGATTTCAAGTCAGCCAAAGATGCGCTGATTTCTGGGGAGGTTCCACACTTCACCTATACCCTAAAAAGTGAAAAAAATCAGACCTTCTTGTTGAAGGGTTTGGACAGCGGAGAGGATACGGTCGATCTTCTTCAGGTGCTCAAGGAGGCTGCATCAGATATTGATTTTGTTTCAGTCAAAGCCTTTGCGACAAGAAGGTCGACCATAGAAAGGAAGAATTTACCACTTTACCTGGTACAAATTGCAAATAAGAGCAGTCAAAGTGCCCTTCAACAAATAAGGTACTTGAATTTCAGACTGGTGAGGTGGGAACGCCTCCAGAAAAGAGAAGTCAACCAGTGTTACCGGTGACAACGATTTGGACATTCGGCTGCCAATTGTGCCATGCACTATCGTTGCGTTAAATGCAAAGACGTTCATGCTCCCGGTGAGTGCAAATTGGCTCAGACGGAGCCTAAGGAAAAATTATACTGCGTTAACTGCGGTGTTTTTGGTCACCCAGCATCATATCGAGGATGCTCCCGATATCAAGATGCAAAAGTTAAATTTGCTCCAAAGCAAACACAAGTACACCGTAATATCATACCTTCCAACTTCGTCAAGCCCGGAGTATCATTTGCACTCGCCGCTAGAGGACCAGCAGAAAATGCTGGAAATAATGTAAATAATGTAAGTGGCAAATATGAGCTGCTTCTCAAAATTTACCAGCAAATTAGTTCTTTATCGGAGAGAATCGACAAACAAGATTCAAAAATTAACTTTGCTTTTCAGCGTTTAGGTCTTTCAAATGCCTAGTATTAACTTGTCATCCAGTCATATTCCCATGGATAGGCTTCGCCTCATATCGATCAACGTCAACTCTATCGTTGCTATACATCGACGTGATTATCTCCTTGAATTTGTTGTTAAGCAAAAGCCTGACATCATACTTCTCACTGAAACCCACAACAATTCATGGCACTCCATGGAATTCAAAGATTTTGCATTCGTAAGAAATGATAGGGTAATAGGTGATGGGGGAGGTGGCACCGGAATATTGGTTCGAAGACCCTATTGTTTCCAAAATATTCAAAAAGTCGAATTCAAAAACTTTGAATTTCTTGAAGTGTCCGTCATCAAAATTTCACTGCCAGGTGGGGATAACTTCTTCGTTATCTCTGCCCATGCAACTGGTCAAAATGTTCTCAAGTTCAAGGAGGAACTCAATCCCTTGCTTGAAATATTCGAATTGAACAGGCTGCATAGTTATTATATTTTTGCCGGTGACCTGAACGCCAAGCATACATCATGGCTAAACGCCAACAATAATCCAAGAGATGTATTCCTGAAATCATGGATAACAGAGAACCAAATTGAATACAGGTGCAACCTATATGGGTCGGAGTTCCCAACATACCCTAGGACAAATTCATATTTGGACCTCTGCATTGCTGACGCAAGACTTTAATTCAGCTTTAATAGTCCTCAACGGAAACTGCAGGTGCTTCCTTACGATAGCGACCATAACGCAATCGTAATGGAAATCAATCATCAAAGGGATGATTTCTTCCTCATTCCAGTTCAACATGAAAACCATCGGTTGAATTTCAAAAAAACAGACTGGGGAAAGTTTCAAAATAAGTTTAATCAGGAGTACCAGAAGCAATGTCCTCCTTCTGATGATGGCAACGCTTGCTCAATGGTTCCTAATAACAGAAATCTAACTGATGATGAAATAGATCTCTATTTGTCGAAGTTAGAGAAGCTGACGTTGGAAATGATTGAGAAAGTTGTTCCCAAGATTAAACATCGAAGCAATATGGAAGGATATGAAACACCAACCATCGCAAGGTTGAAAAGGTTGAAAAACCTGCTTCTCACACGCGTCAACAATATTTATCGACGATTTTTGGACTACAACCATCCCTCGTTGGCTTTGTTGAAATTACGCCTGAAGAATGTCCGGAACTTAATCCGTTCATACTTCAAGAGTGAGTTCAGCAATCAATGGGCGGAAAAATTGAGGGGTATTAGCCCACAAGACCCAGATGGCGTTTTCGCGAAAGTGAATAGCTTATTCCGCAGGAAGAAGAAGAATCATGAAGTCGCTAGTGATGAGATAAATCTTCTCGAAAGAGCTGGTATCGAAATTGATTGTACGACTCCGGATAGAAATGGAAACAGGATTATATGTGACGGATTGCAGAAACTTGCCCTGATTGGAACACATTTTGAATTGGTTCATCTACCAAACCCAGAGAGAAGAAATGAAATATTTTCGGAGGTCGTTGAAGCAAAAGTTTCCGACTTCAAATCAAGCCTGAACGGCCAATCAATTCTTCATTTCGATGAAACATTAACATCTGACCTCATACCGAGCTTGAATCTTATTGATTATTTCGTCAGCTATGAAGACTTGTGTTTCATATTTCGCAGAATAAACAACAAAAAATCATGTGGTACTGACGGTATTCCAAATATAGTTCTCCGACATTTGCCTGAGGTGGCTATTAGGAATTATTGCATATTGTTCAACAACATGTTGAACAATTCATATTTCCCAAATGAGTGGAAAAAGGCTAAGGCATTTCCGATCTTGAAGAAAGGAAAAGAATCTTCATGCCCTAAAAGCTATCGCCCAATCAGCTTGCTGCCTAACATCAGCAAGGTGTTAAAGTGATACTCAACAGAGCATTAAACGCCCACATTGAGAAATATGAGTTGATGCCGAATTGCCAATTTGGTTTTCGTGCCAAGCATTCGACCATACATGCAATAACGGAAGTAACCTCAGACATCTGTTGGAAACTAAACAACAAAGAATGTGTTAGAGCATGTCTCATTGATATGGAGAAAGCCTTCGATACGGTGTGGTTAGATGGACTAGTTTTCAAACTTCTTCAGGACAGGTTCCCCAGATACCTTGTCGCCATGATGTGTAATATGTTATACGGGAAATCATTTGTTGTAACTGATGGAAATCTGAAAACAAGGCACGAGTTCAAGGTCTTGAATGGTCTACAGCAGGGAACAGTTACTGCGCCCCTGCTTTTCTCAATATTCATTCGCAAGCTATTGAATGGCTTTGATTTTAACGTCTCGCCAACGCGATCTTTGGTAGCGTTTGCTGATGATCTGATCATCTATACGGCAGAACGCAAAGCTAGAATAGTTCAGAGCAATCTTCAAAAAATGTTTAATGATGTGCAGTTCTACACCGACAATTGGCAAATGAAAATCAATGCGCAGAAGTGCGAAACAATTTTGTTTCGGACAACGCTGCAGGGGGCCAGTCAAGACCTGAAACGTAATTGGAAGGATTTCCACATTATGGCTGGTGAGGGTAGTTCAGAACGGGTTCCACATAAATCTTGTGTTCGATACCTCGGTGTTCATCTCGATTAGTATCTGTACTACACTGAACATGTCAAAATCATGCTCAGTAAAGCACTAAAAGTAGTCATGGCCCTTCGGCGACTCTTTCATTCCAGATACATTGATAAAAAAGTCAAAGTTATTTGTTACAAGACCCTGGTTAGGCCAGTTTTGACATACGGATGCCAGATCTGGTACAACCAGAGTGCTAGTACAATGGGCAGATTAAGAGTTTTCGAAAGGAAATGTCTTCGTGCATGTAATGGTTTGTACAGAAAGCCTGAGACGGATTGGAAGCACTTTATATCGAATAGAAAAATTTATCAAACCGCTCAAGTGCCAAGAGTCGATATCTTCATATTGAAACTTCTTCGGAATCATATCGCAAGATCTGTAACTGTGAGTGAAAACCCTTGGATTTCACAGCCGTTCCACCCTACAGACGGGTGTATTGTGACTTGCCTCACTACTGGCTTCGTTCCTCCAGAAGCATTCGTGTATTTGGACATGAATCGATATGTTTTTGATTCTGACGGCGTCCCAATCATATATCACATATACCGACGGGCCACCGATAAGAAGATAAAATATCATCCGAATCTGAGTTCACGAGACCAACAATTCCAATGGAGATACTCATTTGCTAGATTCGTTGAGGCTGGTCGAGCTGAGATGGAACAATCTAGGTATTGGTGGCTGAATGACAATGTCTTAATTATTCGTGTTTATTTTCTGTTTTTGTGCTTTTTCTCGTTACTTAGTTTTTTAGATTCATCTCATTATTGCTACATCTAGTATTGTTGTTTATTTGTATTATAAATTAGGTATAGGTTTCAATATAAGGTAACATTTTTTTTTTTGATTGAACTTATTTAGAATTAGGGTGTAACATATTAGGTATAGGATATAAGTTCATTGTTGTGTTAGTAGTATAAGTAATTTTTGAATAATGCTGGTTGGTTTTTTCTCCTTTTTCTAATTGAATCAAAAAATATCTAATAATCTTAATTAATTTAAATTTGCTAGTGTATTTTTTTTCATTGAATGTGTTTAACTGATAACGTATAAATTGAGAGAGCCATTCGGGCCATTAAAATTTTTTTAGTTTTATTGTTTGGAATTTACTTTATGTTCTTTTAAAAATTTATAACGATTGGTATTAAATAAAGCGCTTTTGACTTTGGTCATTAAAACTTATTTCTGATTCTCTCTAATAACTTGAAAACATACGACAAAGAAGAGAAACCAGCGATCGCATAAAACACAGCTCATATATTCATCAAAATAACCGAATTTGTTCTTAAACTGTGAAGTGCTTATAATTTTGATAACCTGGTTGATTTATTTTTGTTATTTTACCTCAGCAGTCATACAACTGCTTGCCTTGAAATTACCAAGAATTTACTTCAAAACAATCTTTGCCTATTAATTTTGCTCTTGTGACCATACTTCACGAAAATTATTTTTCTTGATACTAAAATACAGGGGAGAACGTGTATGGTGAGGCAAATTTTAGGTTGGAGATTCTAAAGCACATTAAAGTAAATAATTCTCTCTATGAGAAGAGTAAAAATAATTGGTAGAACGTATTCAATCTAATATTTTAACTCTTTCCTTTCATTTAAATCATACAGCTGGAGTTCTCTTTGAATACTTAAATTCACCACCCCAAAATTTTCCCCACCCCTATAAACTTCATTGCATGGCTCTGAGTTTGCGCTACTTTTAACTCAATCCCCAACATTCTCCATCGGCCTGCCAACATAATACTCCAAATTGTTAACGAATGACAATTCTTATTGAGCTCCAAGTATTTTGAAGCGCATAGCTGATGTGCATAGCAAAGGGGTAGTAACTACGATGAAATAAACTCATTTCGCCTCAAAATATCCCCAAAGCGGTGGAAGTTGATCGCAGCGAAAAACCCCTCCATCGCGGAAATTTAAGGATTTTATGTTCAATTTCCTTCAGTCCTTCTTTCGATATGTCTGTAAACAGTACTTTACGCGCTGAATCGGTTTTTCAGCATGTGATTCTTTTGTTTACATTTTGCGGACTTCCGTGTCAATGGTTTGTTAATTTGGCTACTAGTTCTTGTTAAGTCAACGTAATAATCAACAATAGTTATACTTCTATTAATAATCATTATTTAATAATTTTTGCAAGCATTTTATAGTTTAAATAGAATATACATACATATAAAATAAGTGTATAAAACAATTCAAGTGATGATTTTCAAGTATTTCTAAAGTTTTCTTTTCGACAAAAATTTGAAAATCCGAATTTGGAATTTAGTGAAGTCATAGTGGTTTGGACGAATATCACCTAGTTTGTATGACTGCAAAGAAAACGGACGAGACGTTTTTCTGAGTAAGATGTGTATGTAAGATATATTTAAGCCACATGATAAAGTGGAGTGATTTTGACTTAATGAAGCAACCAATTGGTTGCCTCCTGTCTCGGAAAGCCCCGGACTACTCAAACTCGGTTCTGCTAACCTCAAAGCAACTTGCAAGTTGTTATCGTTTTTAAGTATTTCAAATATCTTCGATTCGTCTATAGTTACTGAGCAGAATAAAAAGCTTATACAGAACGCATATATTCATAAACCTGAATTTTTATATATCACCTTCATTTACTATCAAGATTTCCGCCAACAACCGCAGAAACAAAGGAACACCGATGCTACAGTGATTTTATTTTTCTCTGAGATTAAATTGGAAAAACCAGGATAGAAGTCATCAAACGACTTTTCCTAGGAGGAGAATAGGCAGGTGATTGCATTCAATTTTTCTTTTTAGTCTTTAACGTTATATTATACGGGCAAATTGCTTTAATTTCATTTCATTATGGCATAATGTGAATTGAATTTATTGGAGGCAGTACAATACGTTAAATGTTGCTTCACTCTTTTGAAAATTGATGGCTTGTCAGATGTTACGTTGTGCTACTTCAATATAACATTTTAGCAAATTTAAGATATCCTCCAAATTTTCACGGTGAAAAGTAAAATTAACAAATAAAGTATTATTAGATTCATTCTTCTAAAGTATTTATTCTTATAAAGTATTCATGCTTCTAAAGTACTTATTGCTTTGCACATGTGGGCAACTGGTGCTCACTCATGAGAGATAAATATTTTTTTCGTGCATTCTTTCATTCAATTTTCATCTTGTTTCAAATGCGGACTAAATATGCCCAAAAGGTAACGTTCGAATTTTTCTCACTGGCGTCACTTATTTTATTAGTATAATTCTCGTTCATAACAAGTTTTTGTATGGGACCCCAAAATCTAAACAATTTCAGGGTCATCAAGCCACATGAGTGACTTTCTTTGAAGCTTTCCTTCAGTCTCTATATATTCTATGGTACAGACTTTAGACTTGTCATAATAAATTTGTTTTCTATCAAAATGATTGAGTATTTGTGTTGAAACAATTCCTAAAAAAGCCATATTATCGATGGAAAAGCTTTTTAAAACCCTTTCAAATTGATACCGACAAAATAAATTACTTTCTGCCCACTTGTTTAACCCTCTCACAAATTTTGATGACTGTAGTGTCAGCAGTCCCTGATAAAACTTATTGTAACGCACGAATGGAAAGAAAGCCAGGCACCAGTTCAACTAAAATATTGTTTTATAACCTTTATTCAGTGAAAAAAAATATTGCCGTTTGTCTCTGAATAAGATAGATATTTTTGCCCTTAGTGAGTGTGTGTTGTGTGAGAGATATGAACAAACTTATCAGTAACTTTGAGTGCTACTCGTTTACAGAAAATAAGCTTCAGTAACTTGAACTCATATTATTGTACTCATACCGAATATTTTATTGAAAAATTAAACATTCCTTTGAAACTATTTTGCGGCTTTGAAGTATTCATGGCAGCCCAGTCAGTGATAATTTTTTGCCGCAAACAATTAGAAAAAATCTGAATTTTTATATATTGTAGAAAGTTACGAAATATGTTTGTACATTTCCAAAATGTTCTGTCTCTTTCCTTCTTGCTTCACCCTCTGAAAGTTTGAAAATCTGGAGTTTCAGTAAATTCCTTACAATTTCTTTAACACTTATGAAAGTGATCTAATTTTCTTTTTAATTTCCATTTTCCATTTAAAATATTTTGTCTGCGAAAAATTTTCGCTAAGAGAGCTACAGAGAGACAAGCAAAAATAAAATCGGGTTTGAAATCATTTAATTTACTATATTTTCTGTAGTGCCTTTTTAAAATATCAAAACGTCGAGTGGGCAGTACATTGTTCCTATCATAAGGGTGTTATAGACATCTTTGGGTTCAAAACAACTTTGCGGATGCCATGTTTCCATGGCTTCAATTATAAATCCGGTGAACATACAAGAAATCGTTCAATTATATAGGAAAGATCGAGGATTTCTTTCATAAAAACAGTCGCACATTGTTTCCATCTTTAATTAATTTTCTGAATACTCGGGCAATACAACATATTCTAATTAGACACTCTTCTTGATTATTTCATGAAAACCCGAAGAAAATTGTAACTTGGCCAATCCGAAACCACCACCACGTTTTGCTATTGTATTTTCAATGTCCATGTCTCACTGGATTACGATATGATTTCAATGAAATTTTATATGTACAAGGGCCTCATATTTAGATACATAACTACGAAAATTCAAGGGTACTATTCAAAATGTATGGTGCAAAACGTAAAATTTACAGATCGTACTATTACTAACAATGTTGCATGAATTTCTATTTCTAAGGTAGGGTAGGGGGGGACTGGTTCGACATACATTTTTCGTACATTTTGTATCCCTCTGGCTCACCTGATGTCAAAACACCTTTTTGTTTCAAATTCTAAATGTTATAATCAAAACCTTCCATTTAATACCCCAATCGCCTACTGTTGAAAAAAAAAATGTTTAGAGGTCACTTCGGTATTAAGATGGTATACCTTTAACAAAATTTTAGTTGTTTGATAAGACCTCAACTTTTGAGAGACCACCAATTCTGGCCTTTCCTCAAGGTTTGAGCTTTGTACTTTCTAAGGAAACTTGCTGTGATGCACGGACAGACGGACAGCAGGACGCAAAATTAGTTAGTATTTGTAAAATTCGTTTACAAAGTCCTAAAAAATGATTCGGATAAAGCTCCTTGCTTACATCGTGGGCACTAACCCTTGTGTAGACACCTGCATACCCGGGTATGTTATACAAATTTGAAGTGATATCATGAATAACGTTGAAATCTAAACTTTATGGAATTCTCGGTAGCTTAACAAAATATTGTTTTTTTACTATTTTCATTAAATATTTATATAAAAAAACGATACTTTGCCGCTGGGAGTGAATTTGTTTGCAGCCACCTTCTGCTGGACACCCACCTACCCAGGTATGCGAATTTTGGCATTAATAAAAAATTATATTTGAATGGAGATAAATCAAATTTTTTTTTAATGTTTTCGAAAATGATAGTATAATACATATGTACAAGATTTGAAATCTATTTGAAGCTCAGCAAATGCAGCTTTTACAAATTGTTTTATCGACAGAGTGTTGAGCACATACTGGCTTGTCGCAGGCGGTACAAGCTTTCCGGGTTGATCGACGCTTTTCGCAAAAGTAGCAATTACCTTTATGACAAGTTCTCCCAGTACTTTCTCGTCCTTCTGAAGTTGCATCCTCTTTCTGACGGGGAACAAGTTTTGATCTCAAGATACTTTCAATCCCGTTCCGTGTAGAAAAGTTTCTTATAATCTGAGAGTTTTCAGACCGCAATAAAACAGCCGGCATGATGAGCTCCCTGCAAAGCGTTTGAAGAAACTTACGTCTTTGATCCGTTCTTTTTATTACTTTTTTATTGTTTTCCCGATTTATGATATATGAAGCAAGAGCGGATATATCCAAAGCATTGAAAAACAATGCTAAAAGGCCAACGTTTTGTACGGCGTTTGCAGGTATATTCGCACAACATTTTGTCCATATTATCAACACCACCTTTAGTTTGGTTATAATCACATATCATGGCTGGCTTACTTCTTATCGTAGATATTTCTCGAGAATAATGGCTCGTTGATAGAAGTATAATACACTTGTTGCTTTTAGCTACATAAGAACACAATGTGACATTATCTGCAAAGCCAAATTCAATTGAAAAAACTGCGCGAGGCTGCCCTTTCATAATTAGAAATTCTGAGGGAATAAACCTTCTTTTTTTATTGACAGTTCCCAATATCGACAATTTATATTCTAACATCAGTGTTTTTGCTAAACTTAACGAAGTAAAAAAATTGTCACATACGACATTTCGACCTGTTCCTTTGAAATCCGCAACAAGTTCCTTCACAACCCGTTCACCTTGGTTGATCTCACGTTGCCCAGCTGTAGCCGCACCGGTATATATCTGACCTTTCAGAGGATATGATGTGTGAGCGTCACACACCCACCAAATTTTGATTCCATATTTTGCAGGCTTTGATGGGATATATTGGGTAAATCGCGTTCGACCTCTAAACGGAAATAATTGCTCATCAACTGTTAGGTCAATACCAGGTGAATAGCACGATTTCAAATTGCTATTTAGCATCAACCATATATCTGAAATCGGGGCAATTTTGTCACTAAGCAATCTTTGCGCTCTTGTATTCCCATTGTCAAACCGAATGAACCTTGATATTGACAGAAATCGCCGTAGACCCATAGCAGCTCGGTAAAATGGGTGTAAATCGACTTTCCATAAATCTGTGATGTGTTCATGATTTGAACGACTCACTCCTGCGAATAGGAGAATACCAATATATGCATTCAATTCTACTTCATCAACTAGCTTCCAAATGCGCTGTGGGGTTGTTGGGTGGGTGTGGTTCCAATTTTTGTAAAATTCTTTTGCTTTCCTGTTTGTTTCCCGTAAGATAATATCTTTGATTTCTGTCGTGATAAGCAACGCAAATGTGTCAACGATTGTCAGGTTTTTTGTTTTTGCAGTCGGGCCAGATCGTAAGTTTGCAATATTATGTTCAAGAAATCGCCTAGATGGTGGACAGTTCTTATTTCATTTGGTGCCATCGCGAGCATAATAATATTCTTCTAGTTGCTCATGTCGCTCCATTTGGGATAGCTCGTTCACTATTTCTTCCATTGCTATTTCTTCTTCACTCTCCTCATCATCCTCGTGTACATTTACCTCCACCGCTGTTGTTTCTTGCTCAATATCTGAACTGTTATCTGCTTCGTTGAGTAATTGACTTTCAAATTCACATACTTCTTCAGGTTCGAGGTCAGGTAAGGGGTCGTTATCATTATCTGAATCCTAAAATTATGAAAAAGCACAATTCCAGTTTACATAGGGATAAATTGAATACTTTAGAATATTCTTACCTCTGACCCTGATGATAAAGTAGTACGCAAAAACCATTCGAAGTATCTATTTTCGTCTTCATATGACAATCTAGCTAATGCATAAGATGAAAGAACCCGATTAAAATCCATTTTTAAAATAATAAAAACAGCCTAGAATAAATTTTCTTGCAACACAACACAAAACTCTAGAATAAATGTTCACGCAAATACAAACAGCACAGACTGAATGACAAAAGAAAATGCTTTCCAAAATAGTGCAAAGCTTAGCTGAACGCTACAGTTTCACAGACCGATGGGCGGATCAATCTGAAAAATCACACAAATTTATGACCATAAAGTTCTGATCTTAAGGCGGCCCATTCACGTTCAATAACATTACGCAATATTTTTATTGTGCGATATTATTGAACACGTTCAATAATATTGCACAATAAAATTGACATGGCAAGGGTCGCAGCCAAAAGAATTATGAAAAATACTGCGCAATCTCGCACATACACGGCGCAATAAAAGAATATTGTGCAATTAAATTTAAGCTTGCTCAATCTTTTGTTCAATCATTGCGCAACCGTCAATACTATCCCAATAATATTGCGCAATCATAAATATTGCGCAATATTATTGAATGTGAATGGACGGCCTAATAGTGAAGCAAAATTTGCATCGTTTGACACTGAACTCATACAAAACGCATTGCATACCTGGGTATGTCGGGTGTCCATGATAGGGTTGCTTACGTGGGTGTCTACACAAGGGTTAATGTAATGCACTTCATTGTTTGCGTACGGTGATAGCTTGCGCTTGAAAAATCCTCAAAGATAGTTTTAGTAATAAGCGCCTTTCCTCATGGGTACGAGGCTGGACATCTAAATAATCGAGTCGTCCTGGTTCTTCACCAGGGTTGTCCAAAGGTAGAGTCCTAGTACAGTACTATGCTCAAAGAACAGGATGTCCGACACGCTGATAGCGTTGGGCCCGACACTTTGCTGCAACCTCCTGCACTGGTACAATACGAGTACGGTAAGAATGAAGTCTGGTACGGTACCAGATTTCCCTGATAATTCTGGGCGCTCGTATTCCTTTTCACCATACCACACAATAACTTTTTCATCAAATTCACTGCAGCGCTATCACTCAGCGCACTTACTGCGTCGAACAACTACCTTTAAACTTTGAGGTTCGTCTGATTGAAACAACGACTTTTATTGAACTCACCCAAAGAACATATTTATTTGTTTCAAGCTACATAAAATGTAATACGCTGGCTCCCATGTCCAAGCACAAGCTCCACGCGCACGTTAAAATAGCTGAGTATGCACAATTGTTTGTATAGAAGGGATATCGCGTATCTGAGATTTGTTCATAGAACTGCTGATAGTATGGAGTGTGTGTCTGGATAGGGATGACATTTACAGCCACTGCTTGGGATGATGTAGACAAATTCACTGAATGGATAAATAGTTTTATTGCAAATTAATTTGAAAAAATAAGATTGCATTGCTACAAATGAGTTTGAAGGGAGGACAATTACATTGTTGGAAATGAATGAATTTAAGCAAATATGTTGGTTTTGGTAAAGGGCAATTAAATTTAAAATTAAATTAACGACAAGAATTAGAACTTTGGATTTGGTTGATTGAATTAGAAGAGAGGTGAGATTTAACATCTTTTTCCCCTTTCAGGATTCACTGTGAAGGCTGCATGTGAATTTCGTCGGTGTGCAGGAGTTGGCGTTGCTTTGATGGACTTCTGCTTCCATCAGCAGCATCGTCTCTGGGCCATGTAGAACAGGATTTTTGCTCTCCTTCAGCACGGCCATGGTTTTGACGTCCAAGTTTGGAGCAGCATGCTTCCATTTGACGCGGTACTGGAGTTGTAAAAGATATTCTTTCGTCCAACGTTGTCAAAAGGAGGATTTCATGGCGACGAGCAGCTTCCAATGCTGATGAAAATTGGTTCCACTTGGCGGCTCTGTAGAATTAGGAATGATAGTCAAGGGTTCTTCCACCAAAAAATGCCCAGGAATTCGTGCTATTAAGTTGTTTGGATTGGACGAAAGTGGTGTTAATGGGCGTGAATTCAGGATGGACTTGCTCGCCTTTCAATGAGATGTCCTGCAATGCGGTTGGCAGTAGCTTCTTGGTAGATTTGATGGCAGCCTCACAATGACCTCCAAAATATGGAGAGCACGGAGAAATAAAATGGAAATCAATGCGCCTCGTTATGGAAAACCTAGTAATCGATTCCATTAACTTGGTCACATACAATATGTAGGCCCCACAAAGTTCGTCGCGTTTTCACAGTAGACATCATCGGCTTATTAAACGTTTGAGAGCTCCTATGAAAGCGTCTGTAGTTAAGTCGGTGTTGACTTCGAGGTGTCTTCAATAATGTATTCAAAAGGGACCACAAGAGTCCACTTCTAATATGAAGAAAGGTCTGAAAGGCTGTGGCTGGGAGATTCCCCATGATTTGGGTAGATAATCATGGCTTCGTTCTTGGACACTCGATGCAGTCCAAACGATTTCTCATGCGATTGTTTTCCCTTTGGCATACCAAGATTGCTGACGGGTTATGGCGAGAAGTGCAAAAAAGGCCACGTGAGTATGCTAGAAGCTTCGCTGCATAACTTATAAGAGCCTCCTTCAGTCAACTTCACACTCGAACCACCCCCTCTTCATCCAAAAATTGATAAAGGAAAACAAGATAGTTTTGAATGCCCACTTGCTCGCAACGCTAAGGCTCCTGGATGTCGTCTATGAACGATTGAGCCTGACATTGCTTTAAAATCGTAACGGGGGCACTATTCAGCTCTGCCACTGTCAAATGTGATGAAATTGAATGCTACAGTTTCCGTGTGATGTTGAGAAAATGCAACAAATACGCCCCGACCCGCTGTAGATGGTTAAATGAGTTGCAATGGTCGATTGATACAATGACGTCCTCACTTTGGCCTGAAACAATGACCGCTTTTGCGGTTGTCTTTTGGCATCCATCTTGAATTTGGCTGGCTATGGCGGCCATGCATCCGGTCACCCGTGAAGTAAGACCGGGCTGCAAAACGATGTAGTTTCCTTTAACAGTTGAGCCGGAGACAGGCCGGAGACAGAGGCTGATGATGTCTGCAACGTTCTGTTTCGTAGGCTCATAATGCCATTGAGAGTTAGCAGTTAGTTCCTGGATAGGATTCTGCCCGCAGCCGTACCGTTCAGCAACATAAGTCCGATCCAACTCAATCCACCAGCATGACAGCCATAGTTGCCACTTGCAGTTCGAAACGCGCCAGTGTAGTTGCCGCAGTGGGGCGACCTTCGTCTTGGCCCAAAACAATCGAACGATGATGGAGTCAGTAGACTGTTGCAATCACACGTAGACCGTGATGCCATATTTCAGATTCGGCGCAAAACACATGCGTTTGGATGTCATCGGGGAGTCGTCCAGAAAAGATATGTCAGGGAAACTATATAGTCCGCAGAAGTTTGAGCTTTTCGCAAAACTAGAACCAGAGCATTTTGGTTTTCATGGATGTTACTGCATCCCAATCGAGTTCCAGCCCCTACAATGACTGAAGTAGAATCTTAGCTTGGCTGGTCATTAGACTCAAGAAGCCAAGGGGATCGAATATATGGGCTATATCCGACCACACTGTTCGTTTGGCCACCTTCTGTTTGAGAATTTACTAAGGCAAATATAGAACTCGTCAGTGGTACGAAGCTCCGTTAGCCCGAGGGTCTTGACGTGGCAATCGCAATCCTCAATATTGAGGTGCAGGGTCTGGTCGTGGATGGGTACCTCCGGCAGTATTCAGATGTAAGTGAGCATCACTTTCTTAGATAGAATTCACCGAATCTGAGTAACTCGATCACTTGCTATTTTAGCGTTTCAGCGTCTCGCAAGATCTCTGCCCTGGTCATAATGTCGTTGGCGTAGATTTTTTGTTTTATTGCTCCTGCGCCTAGAGGACAGAAGCTCTCCGCTTTTCGAGCTAATCTGTACAGGCATTTGGAAGTCAGATAAGCGGTGGAAGTCATACCATATGTGACGGTGGGAAGCCTGAAGTACTGAAGCGGTTGATCAGATGAATCTCTCGAAATAGTTTATTGATAGGGTTTGGTCACTTTTGTTACCTCTCACCTGGTGGTATGTCTTTTCTACGTTCATCGTGAAAACAAATTTGGGCAATTGGAAACGCAGCAGCTCAAAAAATACGTCTTGCTGAAGCGCTGGTCCGGTATAAAGCACAGACTTCAAGGAGATATTCCTAGAAGTTTTAGCAGGGGCATCGAAAACCACTTTCAATTTATTGGTGGTGCTGTTGGGCCTCACAATGCAGTGGTGAGGTAGAAAGAAGTACGCTCGTTTTAGATCGCGGTCACCGAGTGCCCTTATATGCCCGAGCTTGACACACTCATCCATAAATTCCACGTATTACCGTCACAGGGTATCAATCTTTGCGAATTTTCATTAGAGTGATAAGTATCTCTAGAGGGCCATGTCCCAGGACTCACCAAGTAGGGCGGAGTCTTGCAAGAATGGAAGCCAAACCTTAAAATGACCATCTGAGTCCCATATGGTGGTTCCTTCTTCTTTTCTTGCGCAGTAAGTCGGATGGTGGATGTCACGTCATCTAACCACTAGAACTCCTTCTCTGATTCTCGATTTGATCCACCTCATCGGCGTACACACCACAAACACTCGAGATTACCTGCTCATTTATAAGAGCATTTATCGCTACAACACAGACCACGTAACCGATCACGGTATTCTGCAAGGTGGATAGGCCCTCTTCTAATTGAGTCCGGCCTATCGCAAGCAGTTGCAGAGAATTCTCAGCCACAAGGGAGAGGTTGATTGGTCTAGGCTCATGGAAGTTCAGGTCTGCCAGCTTTATGTTATCAGGAACTGACCATAATGAAACGTCCAATCGCCTACTGGGTTGATGTTTGATTATTTTGAGCAGCAAGAAAGCCTCCAACTGAGTCTCACAGTTGGTCGTCCTAGAATTTACATGTATGATGCTTTTCATTCGGGTACTCTGTTTTTTATACCTGATGCCTTCTAATATCAAGCGCTTGTTCGGCAGTAGCTACCCAAAATCTAGTTGCTAGCCGTTTTGTGATAAAATTGACTTTGGAGCCTGAATTAAACACCATCCGGCATTCCGCTTTAGAACCATTGTCTGTCCGGACTTTCAGGTGGATGGTTCCAAGAAGGATGTAACTCTCACTCTAACTTCTGGGGTCTGGGGTGATGCTATATGAAAGGCTAGTTGCCGGTTGGACAGTTAACGCTGGTAGCTTTAAAGCGAACGATATGGGTTTCGTCGGTTTGGATTCTTCCGCATCGATGAGAGTATGATGTTCTTGGCGAGATCGTCTACCGGTACCAGATTAGCACGGCTGGGTAAAATTACCAGCTCCCATACAATTGGCACACAATGTGAGCCTCCTGACTGTGTTCATTCGATCCCAACGTGACTGCCCGATTCGTTTATTACACCGGTATACAGGATGGTGGACCAAATTTATCGTACATTGTTGGCCCTTAGTGGCAGTGAGTGCAGCTGATTGCATTGGCTTTGAACTTTTTTGCTTCACATCAATAGATTCCAGGCTCCGGAAGCACAGTTCAAGGAAGGCAAGAAAATTGTTCATCAAATCGAGGTCTGGCGGTGATTCGTTTCTTTGCTCATACAAGACCAGACTGATGCGATCCACTTTTTGCCGAAGCAGGGAGAGGATTCCCTGGTTTTTAGGTCCCAACAAACATTCGCTGCTGGTGTCAGGAAAAGTCGTAATACTCGCAGCCGATTTGTGTGGAAAGTTAGGCCCAGAAAGCCAACGACTTGAGAGGCTGTTAACCAATATTCGGCGATTATTGTAGTGGTCGTTCATTTGCCTCCATGCATAGGCATAATTGGCATTAGATACTGGCAGGCGTTGAATCAGCTTCAAGGCTTCGCTACTTAGGTTGCTGACGAGATAGAACATTTTCTCCGAACAGATTGTGAATGAGCCACGTTTACGAGTCTCGAAGGCAGGCAGTGTTATTTTGGGTATTTTAATGGCTTTGTCACTACTCACGAGATTTTTCCGGGTTCCCAAAATTCACCCCATCTATTTGCTGCTGCATTTGGATGACACGTTGTAGCAATTCTTTCTTGAAGGGATGATATTGCGCTCACGCTCGGAGAATCTGTGTGGTCAAGGATTCGGTCATTTTCCCGTGACAAATTGGCTCCATACTCCTCCAGTATTTAAATATTAAATAAATAGTAAGATATCGATTGGATTTCACCTATTCTCACCTTCAAGTCAGCCACGAACTATTGCGCCTCTTCCATTAAGGCACTTTTTTGCATAACTCCAGACAACCAACCTTGTTCTGGGCCGAGGATGCGTCGTTTACACTTGCAGAAACTCCGGACTTATTGAATTGTTGTGAAGTGGAAATAGGCAGCTTTGTTTCATTAAAGATCTCGATAAGCTCTTCAGCTCTTGCATAGACTGCGGGGATCGATGCAAAGAAATCCTTTTGCAAGTAAGAGCGGTTCACGGGCAATGCTTCCTTGAGAACCTCGTCGTTGGCAAAAAATGCACTCAACGCGTCTTCCAGCTCGCTAGATGCCTTTTCCAAATACGGACCTTGCGTTTTCTTGGTGTAGGGATGCTTTTTTATGCGTTCTAGGGCAGCCTGTATTTCCTGCCACATTTGGTTCTGGCAATCCACCATCTTTTGTAGTTCGGTCGGCTTCGTCATTTTTTTTTTACTTAAGCTCAACTCTATAGAGACAGATACTGCCTTTCCTCATGGGTGTGAGGCTGGGGACCTGAACGATCGGGTCGTTCTGGTAGAGCTCTAGTACAGTACTACGATGAAGGAGCAAGATGCCCGATACGTTGATCACATTGGGCTCAGCACTTTTCTTAAATCACTTGTATTGGTACCAGTATGGTAAGAATGAAGTCTGGCACACTATCAAATTTCCCTAAAGATTCTGGGTGCTTATGTTCCTTTTCATCGCACCACACAATAACTTTTTTATCAGATTCACTGCAGCACTATCACACGGCGCACTTTGCGTGTCAAACAACTACCTTTAAGCTCTGAGATTCGTCTGATTGAAACAACGACTTTTATTGAACTCACCCAAAGAATATATTTATTTGTTTCAAGCTACATAAAATGTGATGTACTGGCTCCCATGTCTAAGCACAAGCTCCACGCGCACGTTGAAATAGCTGAGTTTGCACATTTGTTTGCACAGAAGTGATATCGCATACCTGAGATTTGTGTAGAGAACACACATTTACAGCCACTGGTTGTGATGATGTAGGCAAATGAATCGAATGGATAAATACTTATGTTGCAAATGAATATAAGAAGAACAAGATTAAATTGTTACAAATGAATTTGAAGGAAGGAAAATGACATTGTTGCAAATGAATGAATTCAAGCGAATATGTTGGTTTTTGTAAAAAAACAATTAAATTAAAATGGAATTGACGTCCAGCATTAGAATTTTAAATTTGTTTGACTAGATTAGAAAAGAGGTAAGATTCTACAGATAGTGCTCTCACACCAATCAATTACGCAATCATAATCAAATCAGTGACAGCGAGATTTTTTTCAAATGATCCTTTGGGCGGCCTACAAGCACGTTCAGTCAAAGATTAATAATACTATTTTTCGTAAAATTTCGCTGCATGTATGATAAGAAATAATTCAAGCAATCATTTCACATCATCTGGAAAGTTAGTGTTCTTTTTTATAAAAGAACAGATACATTAATTTCATGCGATAGCAGACATATCAACGATACTACCTTAGAAATGTTTTAATTTTATATAGTTAGTGTTCATTTCCATGTTACTTTATTTATCTTATGTCTTAATTTTTTTTTGAATATTTATTTAATCAAAAAAATATGAAGACATTATCCTTCGACGGGCGCAGTTTAAATTCAAATGTCACCTTATTTTTGGACATAGATATATATATATATATATATATATATATATATATATATATATATATATATATATATATATATATATATATATGTATATATATATATATATATATATATATATATATATATATATATATATATGTGTGTATAGATATATAGGAAGAGAGCTATCTTAGGTAAGAAATTAAATAACATACGCTCGGAAAATCAAAACTTCACCAGCATATACCAAATATGGTAGTCAATAAGTAAAAGATCAACATCACAGAAGCAAAATTGAGCTTAATTATTAAAAGTTCAGTCTTCACAGCACCAATAGAAAACACAATAATCGACTTGGAAGCGGGGATTAAACGACTAGCACCAGAGCTGCGTAATTTTTTGTGTTTATCCCCTCCTTGTGCGTCATTTGAAGCAAAAAGTGTCAAATTGAGGCCTGTTTTGAAAACTTCTCATGAAAACCTTTCATTTGATATCCATATCTACCTTTGATGAAATTTTTTTTCGGGGGCAATCCCCTATGCGGGGAGACCCCCCTTAAATACCATATAAATTTTTTTTGTAAGTGAACTTTAAAGAGAGCTGCACTTAACACCTGCATACAAAACTTGATGTTTCTCGCGTAAGTAGTTTGTGAGGAAAAGTGCTGTAACACAGGGATGGATGGACGGACGGACAGACGCGATTTTAGTAGGGTTTTGTAAAATTTTTGACAGCGCTATCGTGTTATGTTGGAAAATTGTTTGTGGCCAGAATTGGTTGAACTTGACAAAAACGATACATGGTTTCAACAAGACGGTGCCACTAGCAACACAGCATGCCTCACAATCGATTTATTGAAATTTATTTACTTATTGTTATGTTCTTAATAAAAAACCCTTCATATACTAGTGAAATCACTTAATAGTGCAATAAATGACGGGATAGAGGAAAAAATATTTAGGGTTTTGGCATCAAGTAATCTTCCTTATTTTTTTATGAATAGATTTTATATGAATGAGCTCATAAATTAATTAAATGTTTGCAATAATCTGTTTTTGTGATTGTTTGCCTTAGAAGCTTTGCCCAGCATTCACCAGTTCCCTTTGTTTTCCCAACGTTAAAAGCAATCGCCCTTAAGCTTTTTATAGGCTTCGTTCAACATTCGCCAGATATTATAGATCTCATGATATTCAATACGATTTATCATCGCAAGCCTAATAAAATTTGTCCACAATCCACAAATGGCTCTGACCTCATCAAATTGAAAACATCATTTATATCCTTTAGATCTTACCAAATTTAAAATAATTCTTAGAAGTTTAAAATCGCTCAGTCCAAGATTACTTTTCCTTAAGCTTTGAAAACTTTTCAAATCATTCAGACTATCTCTTAAAATTCAACAAGTTCAAAACAATTTGTGATACTAAGCAGTAAAGGGTTTGAAAATATCCTGAGCTCATTTTTTCGATTGAAAACGTTCAAGGGTTTATCCGCGATTTATCCGATCACTTTGATCTCAAAAAGTTTAATATATTCTTGTTCAGTCTATGCAGACGTTGCCAATCATTCAAGCTATCCTTTACATCTAACCAGAATTTAGAACAAATACGTTAAACATTTTGGACTCAACTCAAGTGGTACCGCAACGCTGGTTAGAACAATGAAACCTTTGTATGAAGAGTTAGAACTTGATAAACAAATTAATTTGCTCAGCACTAAAATTTAACTTGAAAATCCGAACTAATTACTAGCTACGAACAAAACAAACTTAATAACGAAAAATTACCTCGGCGCTGTTAAGGACCTTTTACAACCCGCCAGTCAATATAAACCAAAAATACTGGCAAACCAGGAAGCAATTTGGACTTGAAATGATATTCAAGACATCAGATTGCACACAATATTCAACAAGTTGAGTAAGCAGGAGAATGCTCCAACTAGAAGGTCTTTGTAAATATCCTAAGGTTAGAAACAAGTTTTCTAATAGCGTCAATCGATAACTTGAATTATTCATCCAATACTTGGATATGAAATCGTTCAAATTTATGGAAAAGATGCTCAGTTTCTTTCATAAGCACAATGCAGCCGCTATTTTGATCCAGCTTAAATGATTTTGCTGAATGCTCGGCCGATTGAACAAATTCAAGTTAAACACTTTTTCTTAAAATTTCATGAAAATTGAAAGAAAATAAAAGTGCCCAGGTCAATTTGAAATCTGTATCAACCATAAATACGTGTTATTGTTGTTGCAATCCCATACAATTGAAATGGCTATAATTACTCGTACCTTGCTTATGATTCGATCTGAATAAAATTTTGTGCACAGATATATCTTATATAGTCTATATAATTGCAAAATTTCAGAAAGTTTAAAGGTACCGCTTTGATTTTATAGGCAAAAATGTAAAATCTACAAATCATACAAACAAAGTTGAGTGAATTTCGATATATGAGGTATTTGTTGCCCTTTTACACGCAAGGTCCCATATTCGTGATAATTTTCAGAGTTTTCGGCTGAAAGGTGTCCAATCGCGAGGGGGTGGACACCAATTTTTGGTTCTTTATGCCTTCACCTGGACCCCTTAATTCATAAAATGACTTTTTTATTTCAGACT
This sequence comes from Odontomyia ornata, assembly GCA_963969285.1. NCBI lineage: Eukaryota > Metazoa > Arthropoda > Insecta > Diptera > Stratiomyidae > Odontomyia > Odontomyia ornata. The sequence continues at coordinate 265,626,629 of OZ017740.1, read as the reverse complement.
CTAAAAGTTCTAATCAAGACCTTTCATTTGATACCCCACTCGACTACCTTTGATAAAAATTTTTTTGAAGGGCTCATACGTTATTAGGGGGGACCCCCCTTAAAAGTTCTAAAGTTTTGGTAAGACCTAAACTTTTGAGGGGCTATCATTTCTGACCTTTTCACAAAGCGTTCTAGGTTCAAATTTTCAATATTGTAGTTTCTGAGGAAACTTGCTGTGATGCACGGACAGACGCACCGACGGACGGACAGGTGGACAGACAGGTCGCGAAACTAGTAGGCCTTTGTAAAAAGAATTTTTACAAAGACTTAGAAATGGGAAGCTTACTGGAAAACGAGAATTTGGAGCGGCTTACATGGTGGATAAGGAATTTAAATTACACATACAGTACACGCCCAAACCATCGAAAGGGACAGAGAAATGAAGGAAACATTCTACAATCATCTAAAAAGACTAGTCGACTCTTTGCCTAAAAACAGCACAAAAATAATCCTGGGAGATTATAACACTAAGATTGGCAATAAAATATTTCATCGGGGAACGACTGGAGGATATATCCTCCACAAGCAAACAAATGACAATGACCAGTGCCTGGTTGACTTTGCATGGAGCAAAAATTTAGTCATGCGTTCAACTTCCTTCTTTCATCGACACATACATAAAATGACCTGGGTATCACCGGATGGCAACACACAAAACGACATCGACCATGCTCTGGTCCAACAACGTTGGGCTTTGAGTATACTTGACATCCATACATACCGAGAAGCCAATTGTAACTCAGATCATTACTTGATCAAATTAACCTATTGATGTCGTATTTCAAGGGCATATTCAGTGAAGTGCATCCTGCTATACAAATTTGACATTAATAGACTCCAAACGGCGTCTGTGACCAAACATTTCCCAAAGACTTTCGACAATCTACTGGCTCCCATCTCATCAAACGCATCACTGAAAACAAGAAAGACCGTGGCAGAACACACAATTGGACATTAAGCCTGGTGCAAGAGAAATAATTGGTTCGACGATGAGGGGCAGAATACGTACATAGAATGTATAGGTAGAAAAATCAGGATGAAGAGAGAACACTATGAAAATCTCAGAAGAGTGGCGAATAGGATAATTTGAATTAATAAATGAAAATACTATGACGACCAATTGAGAACCATCAACGTAAGTCTAATGAGCAATAACACCACACAAGCATACATAGTAATGAAAAGCCTGAAACGCTGTTATCACCTGAAGACCACGCTCTGTCGAAATGATATCGGCAATATCATCGCTGGTGAAACCATGTAAAGGAAAGATTGGCATCATATTTCAAGAACCTCCTTAGTCCTCCACACAGCTCCAGAACATCTGAGGGTGTAGATCAGGAGTTCCCAAACTCTCAGTTATCACGCCACCGTTGTCATTATGATTTTGGTATCATGCCCCCGGTATCACAGCTTCATGAATAAAAGTATCAAAAAGAAAACCAAATTTTTTTTTATTTAATTGTGTTTATAGAATAATAATAATCAATGGGATGGATAGGCTTGCATGTCTTCAGCTACGTTTTTAAGGTTTTGTACTAAAATACAAAACCATATTGCAATCACGACCTGTGTCCGTCTGCCCGTCCGTCCGTCCGTCCGTCCGTCTGTATGTCACAGCACTTTTTCTCCGAAACTATTGAGGCTATAGCCATGAAACTTTGTGGAAAGGTCAGAAGTGGTGACCTCTTGAAAGTTCAAGGGTGGAAAAATTTTTCAAAGGCGTTTAAGGGGGGTCTCCCCATATAGGGAGGTGACCCCTCAAAAAAAAAATTTGACCATTGGTAGTCGAGTAGGGTGTCGTTAGAAAGGTCTCAATGAGCTCTTTTCCAAACAGGTTTTAAAATTGCCTTATAAGTACCGAGGGGGGCAGGGGAAGGGGAAACGTAGAACTTTTCGCGTACCCCCCCCTCTCGCGATTGGACACCTTCCATCCGAAAAATCTGAAAAAAATCATGAATGTAAGCCTTCATGAGTACAACAACAACAAATACATGAGAAGTCGAAATTCACTCAACTTTGTCAGTAATAGTATGATTTATCGATTTTGTGTTTTCTTGAATAAAATCTAAACGGTACCTTTAAACTCAATAAAATTTTGCGAAGGGATGACTATTTATAAGATTGATATTTTCTGGAAGTTTCACAAAGATCGAATAGTATTCACCGAAGTTATAGCGATTTGAATTTTCCTGTATTACTATGGAGCAATATGCCCTGTATTACTATGGAAACATATGGCTATGGAGCCATATGAGCTTTTTACCGACTTAGACACTACAGCTTTGCTAGAATTTGCATGAAAATTTCAGGAGTGATAGGTATCATGAAAATGAGTACGTACAATTGAAACAAGTCGAAGAGGCAGGAGAGAGTTCCTAGCTAAAGGGCTTTGTAACCATTCTAGGATTCGAAAAAATAGGCCATGAATCGATGATTACAGTATAGAAGAGTGGCCCCTGAAAAAAAATTTCATGAAAGGTAGCCGATATGAGCATCAACTGAAAGTTCTCTATGAGAGCTTTTCAAAACAGTTCTTAAACTGACAGTTTTTGCTTCAGTGGGGGCACAGGGGGGGGGGGGAAATACATGAAAAATGTGTTTCCTCCCTCGCGAATGGACACCCGTGATCTAAAAAATCTGAAAAAATTATCAAAGGAGATATTTATGGAAGAAGTCAAAATTCGTTCAACTTTGTTAATAATAGTATGATCCTCGAATTTCACATTTTCTCCAATAAAATCGTCTTTGACATGTTTCTTGATTTTATTCGTTGCTGGCTACTGCATTTTGTAAGTTAAGTACAAAACCCTTCTGACATGAGCATAGGTCTGTCTACCCAACTTGTTATTGTTTTCTTTCCTTGCTCACCACCTCTTGATCGAGGAAATCAGCAAATAACTCTCATATGCTGCTACGCTGCATTTTGTGAATAAAATAATATATAAAATAAAATAATATAACATTGATGCTTAGAAGATTTATATTCAGTTCATACACAGCATCAAAACAACGAATTTTTTCATAAAATTCGATGCAAAGCAATCCATAGAGGGCTTCCTTTTAGTTTACACTTCAACATTAAATGGCTCAGTTGTTAATATTCATTGCACGGTTTTATTTGAAATCTTACATAATGTTAGTTAACTATTATTTCTAATATTATTTATGTGTAATTTAGAAATGAAAATTCTAGCTCTGATATGGGTTGAATTACTCTGCTTCGTATTCATGAATATGAAATAGCATAATTTAGTCGTACCTCAGTTAAAAATTCTATTTGCGCGCACCATAACGAGAAAGAGAGAACGCATTAGTTCAGCCAACTTCCACAAAAGATCTTTAATTCATGTTCAACCAATCATTTCTATAGGCAAAGATCATCATCTTCACCTAATGCTGATAACACGTTTAAAAAAAAATTATTTTTAAAAACAAATAAAATTTTTGTTGAATAATTTTAGTTTTATATCACCACCGCTTATGCCCCCGTACAAAGCCCTCACCACCCCCCCCCCTTCTTTTTGAAAACCAATGCTGTAGATGTTTCTGGAGAGCTTCAATTGGCTCAACCAATTCTGGATGAAGTTTATTCCACTATCAAGGCCCGAAAGGATTATAAACCACCGGGCACCGATGAGATTTCAGTGGAGCTCATTTTATATGATGGCAGCAGTGTTCATCAAGCTATTCACAAAGTCATCCAGCGCATTTGCCAAACGTGTGGAGCTAATCTATTATATTCCCTATCCAAAAGAAGGTGAGAAGCTACACTGTGAACATTATAGAGGCATGTCACTACTTTGTGCGACGAACAAAATATTTTCAAAGATCTAAGAAAAGAAAGTCAGATTATAAGCCAACAGTATTATTGGGGAGTATCAAGGTGAAAAATGCTGGAAATTTTGTAGTAATCTAGGAGCTATGGCTCTAAAAGCAGCGCTGACACAGGCACACAGCACGAACTCAATTTAACAAGGATTCAGTCGATTGAGTCACCTTCCCCATCGCAACACTCGTTTTTTTTTTGCATGGAAAATAGGTCCAGAAAATGTCTTTTGTACTTAACTCCCGGGAAACAAAATTCTAAAACTGTTTAATATTTTAATGTGTAGTGATTTTACTACAATATCTTTTGAATATAATTTAACAAATTGTGGTGTAACGCGGGATACAAATGCTTAGAACGAAACGGTTAACCTTTTAAATTATATGAACGCTAAAACCATTGTATCATTTAAACCCCCTAAAATTTGTCTAATTCTTCCGATTTTTCCCACTTAATTACGCCTAATCATTAAAGGAAAATTGCTTCAATTGATAATTTAAACGAATCTACAAAAGACGATTTAGAATTTTAAAAATAACCGAAACGAGTGTGCATTATCACCATCGCGGGTTCACTCATAGATGGCACTATTAAACGAAACTTTGCGCGATTTTCCATTGCTGTTTCGTTGCTCGATGGCTCGGCCCCGCCAATTTGGCAACTTGGAAAAAACCGCAGGGAGATCGCGAGTGGTAAAGTGATTTCGGGAGTCGGCAGCAGAGAAGCCATTATGGCTGAAGACACTTTGAGCCAAAAGATTGGATAAAGGTTGGAGACAGAGTCGTTGGCTGAGCCATCCACCCCTATTTGCTGCATCCCATATATGCCCGATTTGCTGAGCACGGCGCGTGGTGATAAGACGGTGCGAATCTAAGACGTGCATGCAGGCAAGTGTGCTACAATTAGTAACACGAACGGTGAAAACATTAATATCACATGGTCGCCGGATGGCAAGACCATTGCAGTTGGCAACGAAGAAGACTTAGTGACCTTCATTGATACCAGGGCGCATAAAACTCGTGTAGAAAATGGCCAAGGATGTGTTCATATTCTAAGTTACCCCTCATTGGAGCTCGTTCATGTATTAAAAGCACATCCGGAATGAAGATACGTCGGGATAGGGAGTGTGTGTGCAATGCGAAATGTGGACTTTACTGTTATTTGTATGGCAACTTTTTGCGGTCAATATTTTGTTATTATCATTCAAGCACACTGCCACAGTCACCTTACCCAAACGGCATATAAAAAAGGGATCAAGTAGCTCACGACATCAAAGGATTGCAGAAATCAAAAGCAGATACGTTGGAATTGAATGCAAAAAAAAAAGGAAACATAACCACATTACTTTACCGTCAGGGACTCCCAACGAATAAAGGAACCGGCAATAACATCAATCATTGAAATCGCAAAGACCTGATCGACTACAGAGATCCAACCCGTTATTATCGTATGGAGGAAGCTACACGATTTGAATTCGATACACCCATAAATTGTAACGCTAATGCTAGAAGCTGCTGTGATCGATCTAAACCAGATTGGCATCGTTGATGAGGAAGATATTAAAGCGTCAAAAGTTAATTTACTTCATTTAACAGGCGGTGGTTCAATAGCGAGTTTCCTCAGTTTTATTGCTAAATTGACCATTTTTCCGACATTCCTACCTCTTCGGTTTATTACCCGAGGACGAGAATATATCTTAACAAGTGATTTTGTTACTAAATTTTGTATGGCATTCGCCCAAAGAACCTCTATAGTGATAAGTGAGACTAATACTAATAGCAACGAAGCTAACAAAATTGAGAATTTACAGGACACCTCCAGCCCCATCGAGCGCTCGACGGAACAAGCGGTGAGTCCTTTTAATTAATAAAAATCTATCCTCAATATTTTATATTCATTATTTATATTATTAATAATAAATTATAAAATTTTTTTTATATATATACAAAATATGGAGATACATATATTAGATTTCGACCATAGAGTTCGGTTTCAAATTAATTGGAAGCCTAGAAATTTAGTTGACGCGTTCTCATTAGCTGAACCTGATTAAAATTAAACTTTTTTACTTTGTCTGTTGAAAAGCAACTCGGTTATTTCAAAACCTTACGAAATATTTAAGAAAACTGGATGGAATCTTAAGTTAAGAAAAAAAAAACTAACTTGAAAAGCATAGTATAAACATGCAACATTTGGTATTTATATGCTATAAGTAATATGAGCTCATGGTTTTGACTCGGAACAGAATACTTAACGATCTATTAAGCAATCGATTTTTGGCGGTCCTTTGCTTTAATTTATATTTTGTTTATCGCAAATTTTGAAATCTTTGCATTTTGAAGCGAATCATTTTACAGTAAGTGACAGGTTAACATTCTTGAAAAACATGCGGTTTGTAAATAAAATGAAGAATTAAACGAAAAAATTGGTCTTTTCCCTTCCGGTTTTTCTGACCGAGTATAGGACCCGGTACGGTGGCAGGCTTCCACCCCAAAATATGAGCCAGCCACCGGGTACAAATTAATCCTTTTTGTTTCAGGTGACTTTATGGGTTGAGTGGCCCAAGCAAAGTGCCTTTTTATGGCATAGAGTTATGCAATTCAATTGTATAATTCTATGACATAAATTGGTCACCGGGGTACTCCCTTTCTGATGGGAAAGTTCATATAATTCAATTGTATGAGTTTTCCACTCAGAAGAGGAATACCTGGCCACTTCAACAAGTTAACATTGGATTTATTCCGGTTGGGTGGGTATGAAGGGGCTCCACCACCACCCGGTTGCCCCTCTTTCATTTGTGGGCCCTGAATTTATTTGGGTAAAGACGAGGTCACCCCAAGGTCGCCTTTCTTGTCAGGTTTCTCTTGTTCTCGTAACAAGTCATAATTCCTTCGTGGAGGTTATCTACAATGTTGCGACTTCGGTCGTCTTCTTCTGATCTCTGCAAGCAATTCGTGAATGCGAAATGTTTTGTAGTGAGTCCTCGTGCCGGGGGAACAAACCCGCCCCACGACACCGCAATGCTAGCCTGCCAGCGCATTCACGCGTCTCCGGACGAGGGCATTCTCGGCAGGAACCAACACCTTCCTCTGCCGAGGCAGCAGAACATCGCTGCAGTCCTTCACGAACTTTATGAAAACTCTTTAAATTCACTACAATTTGACATAGGCTTACACCAAATTTTCGTTGACTTTAAGCAAGCGTACAACAATATTGATCGTAACGTACTGTCCATCATACCAAAATGACAATGGCTTCGACGACCTCCTAAGTCCGCATCAACAAAAAATTCACCGATGTCTTTGAAACAATTCCTATTCAATTTGTCGCTGGACTACGTCATAAGCAAGCGTCCTGTCGATACACGAGGTACATTACCATATAAGTCAAGCCAAGTGGTAGCTCAAGACGTAGTCAAGAGAAAATACCTTCAATACACAAAATACCGCACTTTTTGACAACAGTATCAAAAATGTGACGAAATACGCCGAAGTATACAGCATGCAAAAAAAAACTAAATAAACTAATTTATTCAGTTTTGATTATCTTGAAGGCCAGCTGCATACACAGGAAAACAAAGCTCCAAGTATCCAAAGCTGTGATAAGACCTGTGTTATGCTATAGGTGTGAAACGTGGACCCTAACCCAATTATCCGCAAACATATTGACCGCTTTCAAGTGACGAGTCCTGAGGCGAATAATTGGAGCGAAGCTAGACGGGGACTAATGGCAAATTCGATACAACCATGAGCCGTATAAAATTTTTGACGAGTTGGTGGTCTCACCGATTGTAAAACTGTAGAAACTGCAATGAGTTGGCCCTATGAATCGTATGGACGAGCAAGAGATACCCAAAAAAAGTATTCGTTGGGGAAACTGAAGGGCGGGTACCAGTAGAGAAACCGAGAAAACGGTGATCTGACTCGGTTAGCAGACCGGATTTCAAAATTGGAGGACGCAGTCAATGAAGCGAGACAGTTGGAGGCGTTATTTGCCCGAGAGGGGCTGTAGTGCTACGAAGAAGAACGAAAAAATGAATGCTTTGACTTTGTTATTCATGATCTGATTTAGAACCTTACCACATTCGAATCGAATTTGAGGCGAAGAAATATTAATTTTCATTTAAATTTTAAAAATTATATTAAAACAAGAAACAATTAAACCGTTGAACCGGATTTCCGCAATCGATAAATTCAATAAAATATTTTTAAAAGTTCTTTCATTTAATGCAAATCAGGTTTGTGGAAAAAATTAATAAAAAATTTATCAACAAGACTACTTTTTATTAACTTTCCGCCCAAATTCATTTCGGATAGACCTGAAGCCCATCACTGCTGCGACGTTACTGAACAAGAAATAATTTTTACAAGTAACATTAAGATTATACTGTTTAAATTTACAAAACGGACAATTTAAAACAAGACCTGTTGAAAAAAAATTTAATAATCTAAACACAGGTATGTGTGAACATGAATAAGTTATATAAAACGATACAGACTTAGAGACACAATCCAATCAATGAATATTCAGCTAATAGAACAATTTAAAAAAAAAATGCAAGTGTTAAAATAAACTTTTTTCAGTCAATGACTCGTAAGAACTAGTTATCTCAGTTACAAAAGTATCTAAGAGCATTAGACGTCCACATCTGCGTACCCTCAAAAAATTCAAAAACAATAAGCCCCGAAATATGGAATTATTTTCCATTTCAGATAAATTGCAGAGAAAAAAATGAAAACGACCAGAAAATGTATGCAAAGCAGCTTAACAAGAGCCCGACTAGCCAGAAGTAAAAATATATGAAAATTTTCTAATAGAAACGAATAAATTTTCCTCTCACCTTCATGGAAAAAACCATAAATCCCTTTCCGCAGATATGTGTGGCACCTGGAGATGGGTGATTGTGTGTGGTGCTGTTATAATTTATCTGGTGACATGCAAGTGTCATGAGTATAAAGGTGTAGTGATGAATACAATTTTTTCACCCAAGAACGGGATGTTTTCACTATTTTATGTTGTTTTTTCTATGGCTTGCCGTAAAGTCGTCACCTTTGTTGGGTGTTGTAAATTTAGTTATAGGGTAGTGAAATATTGAAATAAAATTCAAAATAGGGTTATCAGAACATACAATTATTTTTAAGTTTATTATATGTAGAATAAATTTAGCTACGAACGGAAAGAATTTATACTATACTTTAAGCTAATTCAAGTTTGTGCAGACAATGTACAAACATTTTTTTTGACTATCTAAAAGCTGTTAGGAAAATCCAAAAATCTTAAACAATCAGGGTTATAGATCATGTGCTAATAAGTGCTTTTTAATAACGTAAACTAAACGGTTCATTTATGATTTTGAAAAAAACTTTCACATAAATAAAAATTGTCAAAAGCTTTCACATAAATGGAGAAGCTGCGAAATGTATTTATATTTTGTCGTCCAGCTTGTATATAGTATCTTTTAAAACTTAAGAAAAAGAAAACTAACTTCAAAATAAAGATAATGGGATTGAGCCCGATCACTTATCCTCTTCTTCATCTTTTTAGCACTACAGCCCCTCTCGGGCCTTCGCTTCCTGCATACAGCGCCTTCAACTGTTTCAGTCCGTTGACTGCGTCTTTCAATTCCAAAATCCAAGTAGCGATGAACTGTCTTCGTCGATCGAGTCAGACCAGCGTTTCCTCGGTTTCCCCACTGGTCTCCGGCCTTCAGTTCTCCCAACGAATACCTTCTTGGGTATCCGTTGTTCGTCCATACGATTCATGTGTCCAGCCCATTGCAGCTCCCGCAGTCTTACAATCGTTGAGACCTCCGGATCGTCAAAAATTTCATACAGCTCATGGTTGTTTCGAATTCGCCATTGATCCCCGTCTAGCTTCGCTCCGATTATTCGCCTCAGGACCCGTCGTTCAAAGGCATTCAACATATTTGCGGATGCTTGGGTTAGGGTCCATGTTTAACACCCTTACCATAACACAGGTCTTATAACAGATTTGTTTATCACTTATCCTCATTTCCGTTAAAATTCATCTATGAGTTGTTTCCAGTCTCTTTATCAAAATGGAAATATTGTCTTGGCACTGAGTTTGTAATCTTTATTTCATCCCTGTTAGGGTATTTTTGATTCGGCTTTTTTTCCTAAAAGTCCTTAAAGCTTTTATACCACTTACAATTGGGTTTGTAATATATCGTTTATAGTACAATTGATTCTGTACTACTCACAATTCTGTAATTCGTTCGTCTGTATGCCACAAAAGTTTTTCTCCGAAACCATAACAGCTACAGATACCAAACTTTAATAAACTCTAGTATTTTGGAGTGATACAAGTCCCGAAAGTCTGATGAAATTATAGAAACTCTCGTCCCCACACGTCCTGGCTGCTTAGTCGGTAAGCATTGCGTGTATATTTTTGCAAATTTTTAGTGCGCCTTCCGCAAAATTAAGTCGCAGAGTTTGTCTCAAATCCTGTGCAGGTAAGACTGAAAACATCTATGCGCGCTCAAATCCTGGGTAAGATAGAAGTCAATCTCACCATGCCTACAATGTACCCATGGACTCACATCCGCGATGAGGTGCACAGTCCGCCTCACCTTCGTGGAATCCACCAAAAACTGCTGCCAATCGTTGAGTGAGCGCTGTCTCTCCTCGCAAATAAACATCACCCTTGCGTCCTCATTTCAACATCGGCAAATAGCGTCTCGTCTCTAGCAAGGAGGGTAACAGGCATCATACCTCCAATAACTTTCACCGCTAAATCAGAGACTGTCGGATGCGAAGATGCAATCTTCAGTGCTCCTCTTCTCTGTACCTATGCCAAGTATTTTTTGGTATACCTCCCTATATTTGTGCTCTGTTGCATCATATTTCTCCTACGTACAGTAGGATTGACCCTGCAGCACACATTGAGGCGCGTCTACTTGAAGGACTGAGCCTCCCTACGTTGGCCATAAGTCGACTCAGAGCCAATACGTCCAAAGCAGTCTTCTCAGCCGTCGCCCTGCTTTGCTCGGAGAAACTCATCTTTGAGCCGATCAATAGCCCCAGTTACTTCACCGCTGGCTTTGACTCAATTAGTTTGTCTCCAATACTGATTATCCTTACTCTAAGAATTCTCTTTTTTGTAAAAATGACCACTTCGGTTTTCTCCAGTGCTAAACTGAACCAGCGAGCAGTCATCCAGTTTCTCATGGGCACATTATCCTACCTAGCTTAAGTTACGCTTGTTCAACGGTGAATCCTGTAAACAAAGCCCTAATGTCATCCGCATAGCTAATCCAGTGCAACTGATCTGGCATTTCCAGTCTCAGTGGCCCGTCGTAAGACATATTCCACATGTCTGGTCCAAGGAAAGATTCCTGAGCAATACCCGATATAACTTCCATCCTTTGTTGGCCCTGTTTCGTATCATAAAGCAAGCTCCGGTCCTCAGGTTATCCCTCAAAAGTCGCATTTGATATTCTGGAACTTGCGAAAGGGCTTCCAATTAATCCGGTATCTCTACCCATCTGTCAGAGTTGGACACGCTCCTAACCTCGAGTGGCACCAACAAGTTGATCCATCGTTTGGTGCGGCTATATGATTTTGCCTTTTGGACCGCGCCCACCACCTTTACAATGCCATCAATGGTAGAACTTCCTGCTCTAAAGCCGTACTGCCAAAGAGATATGTCCTCAGCAGCGCGAATCACGTCAGTGAATCTTCCCTTAATGAGTTTCTTTACCATTTTTCCAGCAGTGTCTAGCATCCATAACGGGCAATTTGCAGCCGGCGATCCGGAATTTTCCTTGTCTTTGTTCATCAGCACGTCCGTCGTATTGAGAAAATCCCAATTGAGCAAGCAAAATGCAGATTGCAAGCGAATCAGTGTTAACAATACAAAATATCCGAAGGAAATAAAAAAAGCAGTCAAAAAACACCAGATAAAAATAGTGACAGGAAACCGCACCATACGATTCAAACACATTTAGGGATGGGAAAGGATCCTAGAACCATGGAATAAGGGAGCGGTATCTACAGAGTCAGCTGCAACGATTGCCCTAAAATTTACATAGGACAGACAAAAAGGCTGGTACCAGTAACATTTCACGAGCATCTTCGAGAAGCGACCATAGCAGCGAAGCAATTAGGTACTCGGATCAAGTCATCAATCGCAAAACATATAATCACCGAAAATCACAAAATAGATATTGATATCCTGGAGATAATAAAAAGTATAGATTTCCCCAATAAACTAGATGTCCTGGAGTCAATATATATACGGCAGGTGCATGCAGGGATTAGGATCAATACGGATGAAGGCAATTGTGATTCAAAATGCTAACGGTAATTAAAAGCAAGGATAAGTAAGTTTCAGTTTGCTAGTATATAAGCATGTTTTCAGAATGTACTAGTTCATTGTACTGAAGAAGATCACACACAGTGGTCAAAAACATTTTACAAAAATATTAATTTATTAATATATTGTTTAAAGAAGCAAAAAGAAGTCTTTTCATCTTATATTTTACACATTAAAAAATGATGTACATAACACTAATTTAATTTGTTCCTTAAGGATCAATAAGCTATTTATTACCATCTGGTCACCAATAACACCTTTTATTCTATTTTATTTTAATGAAGAACTGTTGTGAAAAGTTTTTAAAAATTTTCTTGTAATGTTGATTTCAGCTTTTGCATACGTTTGTTAAAATACTTTAACGATTTATTTTTCAGGCCGCCTTTCCGGAAAACTTGGTGAAAACTGGTGTGGAAGGACAATGATGAATTAAAAACCTTATTGCAAAAAACTAGAACCATTTTGGAAAAATTGCTAGCAGATAACGCTTCGACAAACATTGGAATGACGTAAACCAGCTTTCTGTTTGTGTATTTGGTGGAGAATGATAAATCGATGAGGTGAAGCTGCCAGAGAAGACCAAAGAAATAGTCGTGTGTGTTATGAAGACAATGGCTAAACTTTAGTTACTGGACAAAAAAAAATTTGCTGTGAAACTTTGATATATCTCTCCTTAAGTTTATAAATTGCATTGACTTCTATTTTAACCACTCCTTAAAGTTTCTTGTATAGTGTAAGGCTTGTTTAAAAAAAAATTTCTTCAGATTTATTTCTGGAATAGTTGAAACTCAAGTTATTGTGGAATTTTCGCTTAAAAAAAAACATAAATTTTTTCAATGGAAATGGCTGTTTTTAATAATTAACTATTTTATATGAAAAAAGGTGTATTGATTTCGATAAAATGAGTAATAGTAACAAACTCGTAAGTATTTAAGATTTAAAGATTGATATAGAAAACGTTCAGTTATTGTTTACATTAGCTTTAGATTTGAAGCTTAGCATAAGATTGTCTTGTACATTTCAATTTGGATAGTCACATGAAATCAGGACAATAGATCGTATTGCGTAACATTTGTTTGATGTTAACTTTGAATGATTGGTTAAATTTGAAATTCCGTTAAATGGTGCGCAGTGATACATGTTTTATTTCCAATACAATATCGCTTACTATCTGAAATTAAAATTTGACCTTGATATGAAGACGTAAATGCTTATTAAAATATTAAGTCAATATCTTTCTTATTTATAAAATTGGACAAAAAGTGTTGTACATAAAGGGTTGTCCAACTAAAACGCTCGATGCTAGTTGTAAACAAAACAGAAAGTACTCAGAGATTATGCTAATATTTTTAATTTTAATAGAAGGATCTATGAGAATTATGTGTAAAACAAAATATCGCCCAAATGCTCGCTACGGCTACGGTGGCATACTTCTATCTGATGATCCACATTTTCCAAGACTCTATCGTCCAAGTCCATGACCTAAATTTCTCACCACAAGAAGTCCGTTATCATCTCGCAATAGCGAACACCATTCATAATAACTGCTTGGCCGTCCTCATTTTCCAAGAAGTACGGCCCGGCAACGCCGCCAGCCCCTATACCGCATCAAACAGTCACTCTTTGTGGATGCATCAGCTTTTCAACAATCACTCGTGGATTTTCATTTGGCCAAACGCGACAATTCTGCTTGTTAACGAATCCACCGAGGTGAAAGTGCGCCTGTTGAGTCAATTGAACCTTGTATTCAAAATTTATATCAGTGATGCTCGTGAGATGTTCAATTGTTGTGCACGACGCTGAGTCGAGGTTTTTTTTGTGGTAGGGAGGTGAATGCTTTTTGTGCACAGAGTGTGGGACTCCCATGCTCGCAAGAACTGGACTACCCACTAAACACCTCCGCTGTCAACCTAAGAACCCAACCTGGAACCGTTTGACACATTATTTCGGGCCAGGTCTCGTTTTGTTACGCCGTGAGGTGCCTTCAAGCTGGGGGATCCCTTTCCTAGCGGGAGGGGAGAGGGGAAGAGGAAGTGCCAGAAAAGCGATCCCTCAGCCCCAGCGCCCTCGGCTGCTGTGAGTCCCTTTTATATTTTAGGAATGCCCGAGCATAATGTGCCACCTGGTTCCATTTGTCAACCGATTCGAGCATCACCACGTCTATATTATCCACTATGAGCTCTTCCGTCTCCTTTAAGAGTTCCCTTCACAGCTTGACCCATTTTGTGCACGCAAAAAATGTGTGGCAGGCATTGTCCTCCTCTCCTGGGTAAAACCGACAATCGGGGGACCGTGAATTACCAATCTTGTGCAGGTAAGACTGAAAATACCCATGCTCGCACAAAAGCTGGGTCAGAAAGAAGTCAGTCTCACCATGGCTTCGATTTAGCCACGGTCTCACATCCGGGGTGAGGCACGCAGTCCTTCCCTTCGTGCAATTGACCTAAGACTGCTGCAAATCGTTTCGGCGCAGGTGAAAACTACTAGCACTTCTAGCAAGGAAGGCAACAGGTACCACACCTGCAATAAGTCTCACCGCTGAGTAAGAGACTCTCGGATACAAAGATGCAATTCTCAGTGCTCCTCTTCTCTGTACCTGTGACAAACGTTCCCGGTATACCTCCTTGCTGCGAGCGTCGCCCCATACCTCTGCTCCGTATAGTAGCACTGACCCTACAGCACTCATCACGAGGCGTCTTCTTGACGGGCTGGGTCCCCCTATGTTGGCCATAAGTCGACTCAGAGCTGATATTCCCGAAGCAGCCTTCTCAGCCTATGCCCTGATTTGCTCAGAGAACCTAATCTTTGAGTCGATTAGTAGCCCCAGGTACTTCACCGCTGGCTTTGATGCGATTCGTATGTCTCCAATACTGATCATCCTTACTCTAGGGATTCTCTTTTTTGTCAAGATGACCACTTCGGTTTTCTCCAGTGCTAAACTGAGCCACTCGAGCAGTGATCCAGTCCCTTAATCGGTGCATTAGCATACCTAGCCTCAGTTGTGCTTGTTCAACGGTGCGTCCAGCGACCAGAGCCGCAACATCATCCGCATAGTCGACCAAGCGTGACTCATCTGGCATCTCAAGTCTCAGTAGCCCGTCGTAAGACACGTCCCACAGGTCCGGACCAAGGATAGGCCCCTGGGCAACACCCGATGTAATTTCCATCCTTCGTTGGCCCTGCGTCGTGTCGTAGAGCAGGCTTCGGTCCTTTAGGTAGTTCCTCAAAAGCTGCACTAGATATTCTGGAACTTGAAATGAGTTTTCCAGCGTATCCAGAATATCAACCCATCTAGCGGAGTTGAAGGTGTTCCTGACGTCGAGTGTCAACAACAAGACGATCCGTCGCTTGGTGCGGCTATATGCCTCTGCCTTTTGGACCACGTTCACCACCTCTGCAATCGCATCAATGGTGGAACGTCCTGCTCTAAAGCCGTACTGCCGAGGAGATAGGTCCCCAGCAGCACGTATCGCGTCAGTGAGTCTTCCCTTGATGAGTTTCTTGAGCACTTTCCAAGCCATGTCAAGCCAGCATAACGAGCGGTATGCAGATGGTGATTCGGGATTTCCCTTCCCCTTGCTGATCAGCACGAGCCTCGCCTCCTTCCATTGTACCGAGAAAACCCCGTCCCGTAGGCAAGCATTGAATGCACTGAGCAGCAAGTCAGGACAATGGTGATAGACGAGCCGCAACACCTCAGCTGGAACACCATCTGGACCTGGGGCCTACCTCGTTTTCAATGAGAGGACTGCCTCCTCCAGTCCCAGGTTTGTGAAGAGTGGGCACTCGACTGCTGTTTTACCATGGACAGCGTCAACACGGACGGGATGGGTGGGGAAGAGTCCCCGCACTATCGCGTGCATCTTTTCTGTGTCATGTATACAAGGCTTCCGTAGGTCACCAAGCCACCACATGACCAGCTTGTAGCCAAGGCCCCACGGATCCTTGTTCACATTGTCTACTAGATTTTGCCAGTAGCGCGCCTTGCTACATTTGATCAATTTGCGAAGGCATTTTCTGGCCAACTTATATGCTGCCACCCAGTTGCATGCCTCGTCACGGCTCCGCGCCCGTTGAGCCTCACGTTGAAGCTTGTGACACTCCCTTTGCTTTTCAGCGATTTCAGTTGACCACCAGTTCACTGGGGGCTTGGCGTGCCGGGGGGAGGGGGTAGTCGTAATGATGCTCATAGTTGAGTTCCCCACGCCTTGAGCAGCCAGTTCTTCCATTCCCTCCGAAGCTCCCTGCAGCGGCTCACCTGCTGTGAGCACCTCGACGAATCTCTCAACGTCCATTCTTCCGATGTTTCATCCAGTTGTAGAAAGCCGAGAGCACGGACGGCGGGAGACAACATCACTTATCTTAAGCAGAATGCACTGATGATCACTGGCTGAGTAGTCCTCCAATACTTTACAATTGTGTATCCTCTGTACTAAGGACTCCGAGGCGAATATCGCGTCCGGTATGGTTCCCTCACAGCCAGTACGGCAGAAAGTCGGCATATTTCTGGAGTTTAGTACGACGAGGGCCATCCTGGGCACCATTTCCAGGATTCTTTTCCCCGCGGATCCGTCTGAGGCATACCTAATTCGATTGGTTTAGCGTTGAAGTCACCCCCAACGAGCACTTTGCCCTCTGCGTTCGAGACAGCACCCTCTAAAGCCTGAAGCTTGGCTTGGAAAGGTGATATCGATTCGTTGGGCGTTGGGTACAAACTAAATAGGGTGGTTCCTGAGAACTGAACCCACATGAAACCATCCCCCCGTCCACAACTCTCCACTTGAAAGTCACTGTTTCGAAACCAGATGGCGGCAGTACCAGTTTCGTCAGAATACCATAATGCTGGGCTTTTATTATGGTGTTACTCACTCAGCAGCAAGAAGTTGGCTTTCATGTCCCTTGCCAACTGCTCAAGCAGATTTTGGGCGATTGAACTGTGGTGCAGGTTTAGCTGCAGGATGCGAGTCATCGGATCTCTGATTTTGCCTTGGTTAGGGCTTCCTGGAACACCCAGCATTTTCCTGATCTCAAGACGTGTCCAAAATCAGGTTTTGGATCAGCATCCTTGCAAAGAATACAGTGTGCCTCCTTCGTACACTCTTTTCTTTTATGTCCCATTTCACCGCATTTGTAACATAGGGAACTCCTATCGGGTCCTTTGCATACTTGTGTGGTGTGACCATAACCAAGGTATTTGAAACATTGAACATGGCGTTGCTCTTCACCATATCCTACAGATAACCCACCCAATTCGTACTTTGCCCTAGTTCAGGAATTGTTCGGCGCCCTTTTCGGTCAAGCCAACTATGGCCACGCATTGTCCCCTTTTGTTTTCTGGTGTCAGTCTCCCTTTGATCCTTCCCATGCTAGGGAACTCCCTTTTGATGGCCTCTTCTACCTCGGCCAGACCCGTCACGTAGTCAGTGTCTCGCATTTCGATCATTGCCACCGGTTCAAGCGAGGCTATAGTTGTGCGAGGACTTTCTTTACTGCGTCCAAGAATGCTTCCTCATTGCCAGCTTCTGCTCCGAATTCGATCAGTATGTGGCCCGACCGCGCTGGTCGTACTACTTTAATGGGAGTTTTTGTGTCTTCGAGCCTTACGTTTCCCCTGATTTCCCGCAGTACCTGTGCTTAGGATCGGCCATCTTGGGGCTTTACAAGCAGTGCCTGCTGCCGGGGTCTTCGTTGGGACTTCTGCCTCTCCTGTTTTGCATCAGATCCTTTTTCTGATTGGGCGTCCGTGCGAACTTTACTTCCTGGCACTTTTTGAAGGAGTTTCTTTGCGGCTTTCTTCGCTCCTTTCATAAGCGCTATCTGGAATCCATGATCTGGTACTCCACGCCCATCAAGTGCCTCTTCTTTTCTTCTTTTATCCTGATCTCCTTCGATTGGGCTAGACGCCATTCTTTTATTGACTTTTAATGGTGGAGCTATATGCATGTCACCTTCAGATTTCGCCCCAAGCGCCTCTTTAGCCTTCTGTTTGTCTTCGGCACATAACCAGCACCCCCGATAGTGCCCTATATAATCTAGGAGCTCCTCTTGTTCACGGAGCCCCACCTTTGCTGCTTTGCTTATTTTTGGGGAGTCGCATACAGATTGTATTCTTTTCAGAACATCTCCCGCTTTTCGGAGTAGCCTTTCTTCTTTGTACCGCTGGGCCGCAATTAAACCTTGCAACCATCTTTGGGAGAGGTTATCGCGTTCCGTTTCTGAGTTCAGTACTTCCACCACATTTTCGACGTTGGCGGTGCAATCACGCGGTGTCTGATCACTCGCTGCTTTTCGTGCCGTAATCTCCTCGTTGGCTTCTGGATTTTTTGTTGCAATGTCAGGATTTGCGATCCTTGCATCGGTCGCTTTGGCAACGATCGCAGCAGCGACAATCGAATTTTCGATGCTCTTAGTATTATCTCTCACCGCTCGAACACCTGAAGCGTCCTGCAGAGTTTCCCACTTTTCCTAAATAGCACACTCAGGCGTTCGCATCATTTTTTTGCTGCGCCCAAACGCCGCAGGAATCTCATTCTGAACCAGACTGTCTGCTATTCTCCATTTTTTGTCCGTCTTTACTGTCATTGTGCTATTCGTTGTTTTTGTCCTGGTTAGTACTGCTCTCGATATACTGTTAACATTGTGGCTGCAACCGCTGGTTGCGTCATCGTTGTTGCTATTTTTTGTTTCTTTTTTTGGATTTTTTTGATCTTTTGATTTTAGTAGCTCCAGTTTTATTGTTCCCCTCTCGGAGCCGCTATCTCCGTTCGTGTGTGTAGTCGCCTTTTTGGTGCCATGGTTATCTTTGCAGAGCAGGGAGGCTATGCGAGGGTTGGCACAAGCCCTTATGGGGAGTCCGTCTCAACCAAACCTACACCACCAACCCAATGGTGCGAGCTTCGAACGTACTCCGAGGCCTGCCAAGGTTTTACCGGGACGGAGACGGTATGATAGTTGAATTGGAGCCGTTCAAATACGAGTTTCACCTCAGCGCTACTGTGCAAAGCAACCAGGTCCAAACCATTACATCCGCCAGCCCAAACCATCAATTCCAGTTCGTTGTTCAAAGCGTAGTCCAGATCCAATCAGAGTCGTTACCTGCCATACCAGGAGGAAACCTTACGGCGCCACCCATATCCTCGGGTCCGTGGGGGCGGCGCTCTCCAAAGAATGCTAGCCTCCAAGAGTACTCTTGTCAACCGGCGTTCCCCCTGCGAGTTGAGTTGAGGTTGGCGGCTCTTCTGCGACACTATCGCAAACAACTGCAATATTTTCCGCAGAAAGAACTGAGTGAGCATGCATAGGTGATTTCACATTTCCTACAGACCCGGTTTGCTGAAATTCACGATTTAGCCGATTGTGGACACATTTGGTCGATTATGCTGACCAAAAATATCACGAAGTACACGAAATGCATTTTGATTTGACTCCCATTTTCGTAAAACGTTTCAACAATCCTAACATCCTGCTCAATTGTGTACATCTCCATAGTTAAATTTGTCAAACACTGAAACAAAGAAATGTCAAATTAGGTTGGGAAAAAAACTTGACGTTAAGGTGTGACTCACAATTAACATCGTGCATTATGGTTGGACCACCCTTTATCTTAGGAAGAATTATTTGCAAATCGAAAGTAATTATCATCACTCTGCATGTTAATTCCAGAAGGAACCTCCTTCAACTGATGAAGTGTGAAAAAAAGCTGCATAAATATAAAATAAATCGAAATCTTAGAGTGTTTGAATGAATAAGCTATTCATAAAATATTTAGTAGGCAATAATATTGAGATTGAATATAGAAAAACATCATTTCAAAAGCAGACGGTTCTTGCAAAAGATTTCAAATACGAGTAGATCACAGAATATGTAGAGAATTTCTGATATTCTATTAATGTATTTGACGCATGGTTGTTGAATGTGTTTAAGGCCATCTTTATATACTATATATGACATTACAAATTTTATTCCACAGGCAGTGATGTCGATAATGAAGATTAGGTTTGGAAAATCTGTATTTTAAGGGATAAACAACTGCTCAAAAGATTGCGCTTCCTCTTTTTCAAAACTACAAAAAAAAAACTAAATATTCCTTGCCATTTTACATGTTCCAACTACGACTTCACTTCAAGGCTCACATAAATGAGAGAAAAATAACTACAACAAAGTGCTGTTTTCAGATACTAATACACTTTAACACTTTTGTATACATCAATAAAAATACAGTACAGAAATTGCTAGCAGTAACTTACGTTTCTCAATAAATATAAAAACATGCAAATAAGCAAGGTAAGTAAATAATTTCTTAAGTAACGCAGAACAAAATTGAAATTTTATAAGATGGCGATAGATACTTGGAACTTCTTATCTAATATTCATAGCAACATCCTTCTGAAAGCAAATGATGAAATAATTATAATACTTCTATTTGTAATATTCAGCGGAATTTAAAGCTCATGCGTTGTTTTGTGTATTAATGATGTGGTGGGTTGTTATATGCTGGATTAGGATGGGTAAAAGGAATGACGTTCATCTCCTTCTTCAAAAGAATAATAAAAACAACTCGGAAATAGAAAGGTATTCTGCGGAAAGATACATCTGAAGTAGAGATTGAAATAAATTTAGAAAAAGTAGGGTCGTTTTTCTGTGGAATATAAATAAGCGCTACATCCGAATTTTAAAATGTTTTTCTCATGGCCCTCAAATGAGAAGTATGTACATATATTTTTGTTTGAATTGTTAGCTTATTTTGTATAATTATAATTAATTAAACAAACAAGAAGACGACAAGGCTATGTTGTATGCAAATTTAACTAAAATTCCACGTATAATCAGTATTCAAAAACTTTACTTACGTAAAAACCTGAAACGTCAACAATTTGAGCATTTTCGAGAAAAAGTGTTAAATTAAAAGCAATAATTTTTCATCAGCTATTTTAATTTTTCGTAATGAGTATTCTTTGCACTTTCTTAGGTTATCTAAAAATGAATTCTTTTAAACATTTTATCGCTAAAATTAACAAATGTTCCTTCAATTTTCATTATATTAATTGAAATTTCAGGGTTGGAGATTGAAATATTATTTGTGAGTATACGCAAATAACTTGTGTTGACATCATCCCGGGCGAAAAAGGTTATTTTGGATCAAAACGTCCAATTGAAATACAATTTTTGTCAACGATGCTCTTTTGATTTTGCGTAAGTCAGTCTGTATGGTCTAGTGGTTAGAGCATGAACGCATAAGCCGAAGGTCCCAGGTCGGGAGCAACGTTATATAGTTCGGGGGATTTTTCGGACAGACTATGAGTGTTGACTCAGTGGTGATATGTACTGATTTATTCAGATCATATCATCCTTGAGCAGGCACACGGGAGCATGGTACTGACCAATCCAACTTCCGAAAAATTCAATACGGTCATGAAAATGAGATACTCTAACTATCTCTAAGCGAAGGCCGAAGAGGGGCTGTAGTGCTACAAAGAAGAAGAAGAAGTCAAGATCAAAATTCGGCTGATTAACGTAAATGAGTTATCCTATGATCTTCTTCATAGCTCATCATAAACAATTCGATAAGTGTGATCCTTTTCACACATTATCATAAATGATAAGATAGGTTTTATGATTGGAAATAGCCAAGTTTACGTTTTACAACCTAAGAAATCCTTTCCATGGAACGTTGTTAAGATTAGTTTTATGATAGCCATAAGTTACCAAATGTCTGAAAAAGGGATATGAGTTATGTAAGTATATACTATGGAATGAGTTTGAAATAAGTCAGTCGTTAGTAAAATATCGAACAAAAAGGACGATTTTTCCCTTTCCTTGGACTGGCGCAGTCGGAAAACTCTTCACGTATAGTTCGGATCCAGTTCAAAATTAACCGGACGAAATCCTTAAAAAGTCTCTATTGATGAGATAAAGCTATATGTACGAAGTCAAACTATAAAATTAACAGTAGTAATTACGTGAATAATGAAGCGAGTGAAATAGTGAAAAAGTGCAAATATGGCCTACAATATTGCAGACAGCACCAGAAACTTAAATTTTTTTTTTTTGTGGTAGGGAGGTGAAGGCATTTACGACCGCCGAGTCTGGCAGTGTGGGACTCCCATGGAGGATACCCTTGGACTACCCACTAAACACCTCCCCTGTCAATCTGAGAACCTAGCCTGGAACCGTTTGACACATTACTTCGGGCCAGTTCTCGTTTTGTTACGCCGTGGGACGCCTTCAAGCTGGGGAGTCCCTTTCCTAGTGGGAGGGGAGAGGGGAAGAGGAAATGCTAGACAAGCGATCCGCCAGCCCCAGCACCTCCGGCTGCTGCGAGTCCCTTTTATCTTTTAGGACTGCCCGAGCATAATATGCCACCTGGTTCCATTTGTCAACTGATTCGAGCATCACCGCAACTATATTATCCGGAGTGAGCTCACCCGTCTCCCTGTAGAGTTCCCTTTGCAGCCTGGCCCATTTGGTACACGCAAAAAATGTGTGACAGGCATTGTCCTCCTCTCCTGGGCAAAACCGACAATCGGGAGACCGTGACTAACCGGTTTTGTGCAGGTAAGACTGAAAACACCCGTGCCCGCTCAAAAGCTGGGTCAGATAGAAGTCAGTCTCACCATGCCTTCGATTTAGCCATGGTCTCACATCTGGGATGAGGCACGCAGTCCACCTTCCCTTCGTGCAATTCCTCCAAGACTGCTGCCAATCGTTGAGCGAGTGTTGTCTCTCCTCGCGGACAACCATCTCCCTCGCATCCTCGTTTCGGCGCAGGTAAATAGCGCGGCGCTCTCTAGCAAGTAGGGCGACAGGTATCACGCCTGTAATCACTCTCACCGCCGAGTCGGAGACTGTTGGATACGAAGATGCAATTCTCAGTGCTCCTCTTCTCTGTACCTGTGCCAATCGTTTTCGGTATACCTCCTTGCTGAGAGCGTCGCCCCATACCTCTGCTCCGTACAGTAGCACTGACCCTACAGCACTCATCAAGAGGCGTCTTCTTGATGGGCTGGGTCCCCCTACGTTGGCCATAAGTCGACTCAGGGCCAATATTCCCGAAGCAGCCTTCTCAGCCGTTGCCCTGATTTGCTCAGAGAAACTCATCTTTGAGACGATCAGTAGCCCCAGGCACTTCACCGCTGGCTTCGATTTGGTCTGTATATCTCCAATACTGATCATCCTTACTCTAGGGATTCTCTTTTTTGTCAAGATGACCACTTCGGTTTTCTCCAGTGCTAAACTGAGCCCGTGAGCAGTCATCCAATTCCTCACTCAGCGCATTAGCATACCTAGCCTAAGTTGCGCTTGTTCAACGGTGCGTCCGGCGACCAGAGCCGCAACATCATCCGCATAGCCGACCAAGCGCGACTCATCTGGCATCTCAAGTCTCAGTAGCCCGTCGTAAGCCACGTTCCACAGGTCCGGACCAAGGATAGATCCCTGGGCAACACCCGATGTAATTTCCATCCTTCGTTGGCCCTGTGTCGTGTAGTAGAGCAGGCTTCAGTCCTTTAGGTAGTTCCTCAAAAGCCGCATTAGATATTCTGGAACTTGTAAAGAGTTTTCTAGCGTGTCGAGAATATCCACCCATCTAGCGGAGTTGAAGGCATTCCTGACGTCGAGTGTCACCAACAGGACGATCTGTCGCTTGGTGCGACTATATGCCTCTGCCTTTTGGACCGCGTTCACCACCTCTGCAATCGCATCAATGGTAGAACGTCCTGCTCTAAAGCCGTACTGCCGAGGAGATAGGTCCCCAGCAGCACGAATCGCGTCAGTGAGTCTTCCCTTGATGAGTTTCTCTAGCACTTTCCCAGCCGTGTCTAGCATGCATAGCGGGCGGTATGCAGACGGCGATTCGGGATTCCCCTTCCCCTTGCTGACCAGCACGAGCCTCGCCATCTTCCATCGTACCGGGAAAACCCCGTCCCGTAGGCAAGCGTTGAATGTGCTGAGCAGCAAGTCAGGACAATGGTGATAGTTGAGCTGCAAAACCTAAGCTGGAACACCATCTGGACCTGGAGCCTTCCTCGCTTTCAGGGAGAGGACTGCCTCCTCCATTTCCAGCTGTGTGAAGAGTGGGCACTCGACTGCTGTTTCACCATGGACAGCGTCAACACGGACGGGATGGGCGGGGAAGAGTCCCCGCACTATCGCGTCCATCTTTCCCGCGTCATGTATACAAGGCTTCCGTAGGGCACCAAGTTTCCCCATGACCAGCTTGTAGCCAAGGCCCCACGGATCCCTATTTACATCGTCCACGAGGTCTTGCCAGCATCGGGCCTTGCTCTTGTTAATAAGCCCACGAAGATATTTCCTGCCGGACCTGTATGCTGCTAGACTAGTGTCTGCCGCCTCCCGTGTTCGTGCCCGCTGGGCCTCTCGCCGAAGTTTGTGACACTCGCTTCTTTGTTTGGCGATCTCGTTTGACGACTTGTATACTGGAGGCTTACCGTGTCGGGGTCTCCAGCGGGGCATGGAATACTAGCAAGCAGCTATGATGGTACTCATAGTTGAGTTCACCAAGTCCTTGGCTGTAGGCCCTCCACTCCCTGGTGGAGCTCCCAGCAACGGTGCGCCTACCGTTAGCGCGTCAGTGAACCTCTCAACGTCCATCATCCCAGTCCTCCATCCGAGGATTGAAGTTTGGGCATATGCACGCAGAGTGGCACTGTCGTGAATCTCAACCGCTATATACTGGTGATCACTAGCCGAGTAGTGCTCTAGTACTCGCCAGCTGTGTACTCTAAGTACTAGGGACTCCGAAGCGAGTATCACATCGGGTATGGTTCCTACGCAACCCCAGCGGCGGAAAGTAGGGGTGTTACCAGTATTTAGGACAAAAAGCGCTCTGGCCGCCATGTCCAAGATTTGCTTTCCCCTTGGGTCAGATTGTGGCATACCCCATTCAATGGCTCTAGCGTTGAAGTCTCCCCCGACCAGCATGTGGCCCTCTGTGTTCGAGACAGCGTCCTCCAGGGCATCGATTTTGGTTCGAAAAGATGGCATTGCCTCATTAGGCGTCAGATAAACACTGAAATATGTTATCCCTGAACACCGCACCCACACAAAACCATCCCCGCGTCCATGGCCCTGCACCTGAAGACGGGCGCTGTCTTGAACCCAGATGGCCGAGGTACTAGATTTGTCAGGATACCACGCTTGCGAGTCCTTGTTATGATTTTGCTCGCTCAGCAACAGGAGGTCAGCTTTTTTATCCCTCGCAAACTGCTCAAGTAGGTCCTGGGCGTTTGTGCTTCGGTGCAAATTGACCTGCAGGATACGGATCATTTGAGTATCGATTTGACTTTAGTTAGGACCTCCTTGAAAACCCAGCATCTCCCTGTCCCCGGCCCATGTTTGAGGTCGCCGGGTGCTAGCTTAACATCCTTGCAAAGAATGCATTTTGCCTCGTTCGTGCACTCCTTCCTGTTGTGCCCCGTTTCACCACATTTGTAGCACAGAGATCTCGTGTCGGGTCCCCTACAGCCATACGCGGTGTGTCCGTATTCGAAGCATCTGAAGCAGCGGATAGGGATCACTCTTCTCCGTATCCTGCAGATCACCCAACCTATCTTAATTTTGCCCTTCGCCAGGATTTGCTGGGCGTCTTTATCAGCTAGTTCGAAAATAGCCATGCGTTGCCCCCTTGTGTTTTCACGTGTCAATCTTGCCTTGACTTCACTTAAGCTGGGGAACTCCCTCCTGATGGCATCCTCTACTTCAGCTTTGTCCGTGACGCAGTCGAGGTCCCTGATTTCCAGGGTGGCCATAGGTTCGAGCGAGGCAACCGTTGCCGCATCTCTAAGAACCTTTTGAACCGCGTCACGGAATGCATCTTTGTTTGTAGCCTCTGGCCCGAATTCCACCAGCAGGCCACCGGTCCGGGTTGGTCGAACTGCTTTGATGGCAGTTTTGGTGTCGTCTGGCTTGACCACTCCTTTAATTTCACGGAGGACATCTGCGTAGGCTCGGCCCTTAGTGGGTTTAATAAGCAGTGCCTCTCGCAAGGGTTTGCACCGCGGTTTGCTTTTTGTTCTCTGCGGTATATCGGGGGGTTCTTTGTTCTTTTCGTGGTTGAGCTCTTTGTCTGTTTTTTCTAAGAGTAGCTTTTTGGCCGCTTTTTTCGCTGGCTTGTTTCGCACCACATGAAACTCCTCGCCTGGAGTGTCAACTTCGTTTATGGTCTCGTCCTTCCTCCTTTTCTCATGGTCACCTTCAATTGGGCTACCGGCCATTCTTTTGCTGCTGCTAGGACCCACCGATGGCTCGTGGGAGAGCGTGTCTTTTTGGTGCTTTTCGGTTGCAAGCCACCTCCGCCTGTAGTGCGTAATGCGGCCAAAAAGCTCCTCCAGTTCAAGAATGCCATTCTTGACACTCTTGCCTATGTCTTTCTGCACTTCGCAGGCAGCCCTCGGTTGTTTGACGATAGTCCCCGCTTTCCGAGTAAGCCGCTCCTCTTCGGCGCGTTCAAGGGGGATTGTGTTATTTGGTGCCACCTCTATGGAGAGGCCCCCGTTTCCTAGCCCTTTTGCTTCTATCGCTTGGGTCGCGTTTGAAGTGGCGTCGGCCAACGGCAAAACTTCTCCCTCCTCCAGTCTTACACTGGCCTCTGTTGGTGATCCGGATTGTGTACGTCTTGCACTGGACGCTCCGGGGTGCGCATAGTCCTTCTTCTGCGCCCAAAGGCCGCAATGATGCCAGGTTGCACAACGCACTCTGCCTTCTTTCGTTCGTTAGTCCGTCTGTGGTCTGTCTCCGATCATTTAATCTTTGATGTTGACTTTGACTGTGTTTCTGGGGTTTGCTGCCTCTCCCCGCAATCGGTGACTTGTTTTATCGGTGTTTTTGCCAACAGCGGCTTTTGCCTGAAAGGGTTCTCCGTGCTAGCGTCCTGTTTGCTTGTAGTTATATCTGTTACAGAAGCCAAGTTCACCACTTCTATAACATTGCAGTCGCTGGATGACTACGGCCGAGAGCCTGCTCGCTCACTACCCTCTGCCGCCGGTACTGGGGATCCGACCCCCTGCACCGTAATTTGGTTCCCCTTGTGGATCTGCATGATTTGGTTTTCTGTCTGGGTTTCCGTTCCCATAGCATTTTACCTACTGCCAGGATATATGGATAATTGATGACGCCATATATTTCGTCATGTCACAGTGAAGATCATTGACACTCAGGTATTTGTCCAGAGACTCTCCCTTCACTGCCGACCATTGTCCGCGGCTGCTTATTGGTTATTCGCAGCAAACCTTTCGAGAAAGGTCTTCCCCTATCCGCAACCCTGGGGACGGGTTTGGTTCCCCGGTCTGAGGGCACTATCGATAAATCGATAACCAAAAGAAACTTAAATTTAAGCGATACATCAGCACCAAAAAAAAAAATTGGCAATCATCTACTCGCACGAGATCTATCATGTTCGACAAATGAGGACCTAGGCCAACAACCGGAAAGAAGGATGTCATACGATTATGTTTATAAGCTAACTTTTGCACATTAACTTCGGTGTGCCAGAAACTCATGCCGAACTATTAAATGAAGCAGCAACGTTGAAATTGGGAAAAATTAGTGGTTTCGATGAATACTTTGAAAAGATGAGCGAAATCATCGACAAAATGAATATCAGGGCAGCTATGGAGAATGCAACTGTATTTACCCCCGCCATCAACGAGAGAATAACTTGTATCGCAGATTAAATTATGAGGAATCAAAATGGAGAACATATTAAAAGAATTTAAAGACGTTTGCATATAAAGAAGGTGACAAATTGTCGGCCACAATACAAATTAAACACAAAATCCCAACTACAACGTAAACACCGATTCACGCTAAAGTCTACAAAATTGCAAACATTTATGAAAAGGAAGTTTCAAAGCAAATTCAGGAAATGCTCGATCAAGATATCATCGTGAAAAGCAATTCTCCACCATAATGGGTTGTCCCAAAAAAAGCCAGGACCAGATAGAAAACCAAAATGCCGAATTTTAGTCGATTTCAGGAAACTGAATTTGCTAACAACTCCTGATAGGCACCCACTTCCTAATCAAGGGATGAATATCGCTAAGCTAGGGAACTGCTCGTATTTAACAACAATCGATCTCGCGAAAGGGTTTCATTAAATTTAAATTGACGAGAAAGATCAACATAAAACGGGATTTTCAACACAATTTGACCGCTATCATTTCAAACGCATGCCGTTTGGGCTAAACAATGCACCAGCTACGTTTCAACGGATGACTAACAACGTATTACATGGACTAATTGGTGGAATATGTGTCGTGTATTTAGACGACGTACTCATATTTGGCTCATCGTTACAAGAGATCGAAGATAATACAAAGAAAGTACTTCAGAGACTTCGGGAGCACAACTTAAAAATTCAGGTAGAAAAATGCAAATTTTTTCGCACGAAACGACATATCTTGGAATTAAATGCCAAAATTGATTCGAGGAAACCAGAATATCTGCAAGCATTCAACAAACTTAAAACTGTTCTCACGGAAGATATTACATTGAAATATCCTGATTATAATAAGCCGTTTGAATTAACAACGGACGCATCAAACTTCGCCATTGAAGCAGTATTGAGTCAGAAAGGAAAACCCATTGGATACGTAAGCAGGACTTTGAATAGGGCAGAGCTTAGTTACCCTACGATAGAGAAAGAGTTATTCGCTATTCCTTAGGGATGCAAACAATTTCGACATTTCATTTTCGGAAGACAAATCCTGATATCTACTGATCATAAACCTCTTATTTGGCTTGACCATCACAAGGATAGCAATGTCCGAATACAACTATACCATTAGTTACAAAAAAGGAGCTGATAATACAGTAGCAGACTATTTAAGCCGATTAAAAGACGAGGAAGTAAACGCAGTCGAAGAAGTCATGCATTCAACGGTAGGAACAAGGCATACATCACAAGAGATAACATCACCGTACATATATACTTTGCAAGGTCCAGTGAATATTTTCAAGACACAAATTATTATAACTGAAGATGAGCCGATCAAAACGTCATATGAACTAAATGGCAACAAAATTGTTTGTATCAAAGAATCCCTACTTAACAAAGAATCCAACCTAGTGGAATTCATAAAGGATTATACACTACCAACTCACAAAGTTAAGATATTCAACGAATCAAACAATATGCACATGTACAATAAATTGCAGGAGGCAATTAGAAAAGTATTTAATGCAAATGACATAAGAAAGTTCACAAAATGCGCGCAAAGGCTAAAAGACATCAAAACGGATCGTAAATGCAAGGCAATTATAGGTGAACAACATAATGAATCAATTCATAAAATAGTTTGGGAAAATTACGCACGCTTCAAACGAAAGTAATATTTCGCAAATGCGAAACGGATAATCGAAGACAAAATTAATAACTGTCATACGTGCAATTCAAATAAATTTGACAGGATTTCACCAAAGTTTAATTCGAAAAATAAACTATTCCCAGCCAACCGTTTGATAAATACGCAGCTGATATATTTTTTATTGAAACCATACCACACTTGACAATCTTTGATCGATTTTCAAAATTTTTGAGCGTTATCCCAATACCAGATCAAAATTCGAGCACATTGCTGACCCACGTAAAATTACTGTTTGCATCAATGTAAAAACCGAAAACAATGGTTATGGAAACGGATTTTGATAGCAAGCCTATGAGAGAATATTGTCAAGAAAATAATATCAAGATGCGTTTTACAATACCAAATAGGGGAAGTACGGACAAAATGACAGGGTGTTTTATTTTTTAATAATATTTATTTATTTAATTGTATTATAATCAGTCTCAATCGTTTTTACTCATCTTATGTTCATTGACTACCAGTAGCACAGTCTTTTTAACCGACTTCTATAAGTAAGAAGGTTATCAATTTATCGCGTATATTTTTTTTTTTTGCTTTTTTTTTGTATGTTCGTGCATGACTTTTAAGCTGAGATAGATAGAAGAGTTCTCTTTTTAGCAAATGATGCGTCTTTTTTTCAGTTAGGTCCCGTTTAAAGGATAAGAAATTCAAGTAACGGTTAAGGACTTTTACCGTTAAAACTAAAAAAATTCCGACTTTCACCCGGATTTTTCAGCATAACTGATCGAGGCGCATAAGGATTTTGATTGTAGGGATTTCAAACGAAGGACAACATATTGATCTAAAATGTATCGGAACAGAATTGAAATCCCTCCAAGGACCCTGTAGATATTAACAGTTAAATATGATACATTGATGTCGAGAAATTGAATTTAAATAATATTTCGTACGAAAAGTGCCAATTAGTTGGCACTCTGCAAGGATGTGTTAGAGATACCGAGTCCTTTGGTGAGAGATGATAAAAATGATCAGTATCCTTAACTTTCTGCATATACGGTACATTTTAGTCCATGATTTCCACCGGAAATAACCAATACATTGATTTTAAGTGTGGCATAAATACAATTCAACAATAGTTAAAGGGAACATTTTAGGATGCTTTTCTCTTCTGCATTCATTCTTTGCTTACCAATGAGCTTGGTATAGGATCCTTCTTACATCCTTAGACGTAAACGTTGCATAAAGGATTATAAAATTCCCCGAAGCAATAATAAGGATTGAGTGATTGCAAATTATAAGTTGACTCGTTACTTTCCAGTTAATATTATATGTTCATTACAACATATGCCCAGAAATCTAAAATTAGTGGTTCCATACTAAAAACCGGCGAGAATCGCAACCTAAAAATAGATACATTTCCTGCTATACTTGATCGTAACTGTACAGATGAGGATGAAAATGCATAGCCGAGTTTTCATTGAACTCTATGGTATGATTTTATTGAAACTTTCATGAAAATTAGGTGCCATAATTAACTAAAAACGAAGGCGATGGGTATCGAATAAACGTGAACGAATGATGCGGTTAAGCAGAATATATATATATATATATATATATATATATATATATATATATATATATATATATATATATATAAATATATATGTATATATATATATATATATTATATATATATATATATATATATATATATATATATATATATATATATATATATATATATATATAATTTTCTTTATTAGAATGTATGCGGTACAGAGGCCTTATAATATAGTAGGTGTTCTGACAAAGTCATTTCACCATCTTTTGAACATTAGTTAAAACTTTGCGTATTATCGTATTTCTATGTGATTATTTTTAAGTAAATTTAAATTGATTACGGAGTGAACTTTATGTTTACATATACCAATACATATGTCTATATATATATATATATATATATATATATATATATATATATATATATATATATATGTACATATATATATATATATATATATATATATATATATATATATATATATATATATATATATATATATATAAGTGACGTCAGAGCCACTGCACTTGTGCATCCCCAAGATGCCACCCAAGTATATAACGTAAACAATAAGTTTAATCAAAATTCGCACGAGTGGATTCATGGGAATGTTATGATGAGATTTTAATTAAAATCCTATGCATCCGTTCGAATATTATTGTTTTGACTACATTGGCTTCTCTTTTGAAGATAAGAAACGTTACTTTGTATCCCGAGGTATCATGGGAACAGTTGACAGTATTTTTAAGTAGTCTTAAGTTCAGATTCTTACAATAAAGACGTTTCAATTATACAAAACTATTCGCGTTTTATTTTTTTTTGAACGTTGGCTTAAGCTCATACCTAACTGGCGCAGTCGGTAAACGGACTCAACGAAACAAAAGTTTTTCGCGAAAAACGTGAAACAAAGTTTCTATACGCGTCCTTTAATACGAACTATTAGAAGTGCATTATAGAGATCGCGTAAAACGAAGTTTACGGCGAAATCGCACGGACTTAGTTTGGTGATAAAAAAATTTAATAAAACCGCACAAATAACAAATCGAGTGCTAGTTTTTTCTTTGGAGATCCCGACAAGCCCTTAAACAAGGGATCTTAAACACGCTTCGGGGAGACTCCCGTTAGTGTATCCAAGGGATAACTATTAATTAAAACTCAATTAGTTAAAAACCTGAGAAGCCTGCAAACACTCAGTTGAAAAAAATCGGCAGCGTATTTAAAATAAAATAAATCAAAAAGTGAACAAAAATACAAAATTGAATCATGGATGCAATTCGACAGCAACTGAATGCAATCAATCCACCTGTTCAACCACCGGAAAACATCAACCGGAACGCGATAGCGGATACAACCGCAAGAGTAATGACAACAGTGCGATCATTCAATGGAGATGAAGATGTGGCTACTTTCGTTCGCCAAGTGGACCTAGTGTACAACGCCATCGAGAATCCGGAGGATCGCCTATTCTTTGAAAATTTCTACATTTTTCCAAAAATAATCGGACATGCAGCGGAAGTGATCGGAAACATCCCATCGAGGCAAAGAACGTTGACTCTGGCGCGAGAACTTCTCATCAAGGTCTTCACAACGCAGGAATCATACGAGCGCCTCATCGAAAAGGCAACAAGAGCATCTTCAAATACATCAGTAAGTGAAATTTATTATTATTTGCTGAAAATACAAAATGATATGTTGAATAAGTGCCTTTCTGAACAAAGTGATATTTATACTGAAAACACTATCCCCGAAATTATTAACGACATTTTTAAACAAAAAGTTCCTCAGATTATGACTGTGGCTCTTTTAAATACAGAAGCTTTAAATCTAACGGAGTCATATTTATATCTTTTGAGGCAAAATATGGTAAACAATTCTAAATACGACAATATTAATAAAAGGAAAAGTAGTACCAACAATGAGAAATACCGCGGAAACTCTAATAATCCGCATATTTCCCAATCTAATGGTCCCCAAAACAATTTTCAAAGAAATCGATTTTTTCCTAACCGGAATTATAATGAAGAGTATTCTGGTGTTTCAAATCAGCAACAGAATAGAAATATGGCAAATAATAGACTACATAGACAAAATAACAGGAATGACGGTAGAAACGACAATAGAAACGACAATAGAACAAATAATTCTCGTAGATACGAACCTATGGAAATTAATACTAACGAAGACAATAAGAGACCAACAAATCAAAATTTACAAAATGACTTTGAAAATGAAAATAATTGTGATCAAAATATTAATCAGATTTCTGCAAAACAGGGTTTTTGCGAAAATCAATCTCTAAGAATTTACCTTTAGTAGACATTACAATAAGAAATGAAGTGGTAAGAACTTTGATCGATACCGGTAGTACAATATCCGTAATCGATTCAAATAAAGTACGTAATTTGAAAAGAAAACAATTAAAGGAACCGTGTCATATTAATACAATATCTGGATATGTTAAATTGTATAACGAAATTATAAGCCCATTACCTCTTGAATTTCAGCATCCCAAATTTTTGAAATATATGACTTGGAAAGAGGCAGATCTTCAAAATAAAGACTATGAGGCAATTTTGGGAAACAATATTCTGGAACCATTGGGTGTAGCAATTAATATGGGACAAAAATATATAATTGTGGGTGAAAGAAAGATCCCATTTATTTTTCCATGTCTTTTAAACAATGAAATAACCCAGCTGGAACACGGTGAAATTGACACAACCAAATGGGATTATCTAAATAATGAAGAAAAAAGCAAATTAATTAAGGTCTTAAACAAATTTCAGGATCTATTCTATAAAGAAGGAGATATCCTCAAACCAACGAACAAAGTCGTTCACAAAATATATACAAAAGACGATAAACCAATTTTTTCTAAAATTTATCAATATCCCGACATCCACGAAAAGGAAGTGGAGTCTCAAATTAGACAAATGTTTTCAAATGGTATAATTCGGAAATCTAAATCACCTTATAATTCTCCTCTCTGGGTGGTACCCAAATAAATTGATAATTCAGGAGAGAAGAGGTGGAGGATTGTAATAGATTATAGAGAACTTAACGAGAATACAATCGAGGATAAATTTCCAATTCCCAACATCGAAAATATTCTTAGCAAGCTTGGCGAGGCCCAATACTTTACAACGTTGGACCTTGCAAAAGGATTCCACCAAATTCCAGTTGATGAGAATGACAAGGCTAAAACAGCTTTTTTGACTCCTCATGGTCACTATGAGTTTAACCAGATGCCTTTTGGTATCAAAAATGCACCAGCATCCTTTCAGAGAATGATGAATGAGGTGTTAGATGGTCTCATTAACAGAATTTGCATAGTTTACCTTGACGATATCCTTATATTTTCTACATCCTTACAGGAACATATTACAAATCTTACAAAGGTTTTAAAACGATTAAAGGAAAATGGTTTAAAATTGCAAACGGACAAATGTAATTTTCTTAGAAAAGAATCAGAATTTTTAGGTCATGTACTTACAGATAAAGGTATCAAACCCAACCCGAAACTAATTAGGAAAATAATGGAAATAGAAATCCCGAAAACACAGAAAGAAATTAAGTCATTTTTAGGTCTTACAGGTTATTATCGAAAATTTGTCAGAGATTATGGAAAAATGGCATTGCCCCTCACTAAATGTTTGAAAAAGGGCGCGAAAATTGATATAAATAATTCTGAATACGTAAACGCTTTTGAAGCACTTAAAAAGTCCCTAGTTAATCCACCTGTACTGAAACATGCGGAAATGGATAAAGAGTTTGAGGTTACAACCGATGCATCCAACTACGCAATGGGAGCAGTGCTTTCACAAAAAGGACACCCAATATGGTATGCTAGTAGGACACTTAATAATCACGAGAAAATTACTCAACCGTTGAAAAGGAGCTTCTTGCAATTGTCTGGGGTATCAAAAAGTTTAGAGATACCTTTACGGAAAAGAATTTACATTAAATACGGATCATCAGCCCCTAAAGTGGCTTCAAGTTAAATATAAGGGAAAAGATATAAGCCCAAGATTACAAAGATGGCTAATTGAACTGGGAGAGTATAATATCAAAATCAAATACATAAAAGGAAAAGATAACGTACCAGCCGATTTTTTGTCAAGAATTGTAAAAAATGAGGAAATGAACCCTCTTAATGAATCTGATGAAAACATGTTAGAAAATGAAAGTCTAGCACCAACAATACATACACAGGCTGAAAACTTAAATGATCATTTCGAAATACATGACTCAATTACCAATGGATTAAATAATCAAATTCTACTTACAAATAGGACGGATATATCAAAACCAGTATCAAAAAAGCGAAGATTAATTATCAATGAAAATGAAATTACAGGTGATGAATCAACTCTATTAGGAAAATTAAAACAGTTCATTAGACCGAAAAAGATTGGAATTTATTCGGATCTTAATGATCATTCATATAACAAAATCCAACAATTGATAATACGTCACTTCGATACAATAAATATTAAATTTATTAGGTGTGCCTATTTGGCTAAGGATATGAAGGATATAGAGAAAACAGTTAAAAACATAAAGCAATGCCATATAAAGGAAACTGGACACTCTGGTATTAATGAAAATTACAATGGTCTCAGGAAGCAAATATTCTACCCGAATCTGAAAGAAATTATTAATAAATTCATTAACAGCTGCGAAGTTTGTACCAAAGCTAAATACGACAGAAACCCTATAAAAGCGAAATTTAAAGATACGGAATTGGACAAGTCGTGCATACGGACATAGTAATAACCAAAGTAAATAAATTCTTTACCTGCATCGATAAATTTTCAAAGTACGCATCAATACTTCATCTTAAATCAACAGACGATTTTGGCTTAAAAGAAGCCTTAGCAAACTATTTCTCAAATCAAGGAAAACCTCAGAAGATCGTTGCGGATAACCAATTGAATAGATTCTTGATAAAACAAACTATTACAGAAAAAGAAATTGAAGTTCATTATACGACACCGAATGCACATACAGGAAATGCAGATGTCGAAAGATTACATAGTACTATTAAAGAAAAATTGCGAACAATGCACGATATAACCCAAAAGACTCTAATTGAAAAAGCTTACGAAGCGGTAGAATTCTATAATAGGCAAATCCATTCTACAACAAAGGAAAGACCAATAGATATCCTTAGAGGAAAAGTTAACAAAGAAACAGTTTTCTAAATCATGAAGCAAACGAAAGAAAAAATCATTGACAAACGAAACACAACCAGAGAGGACTATGAAGAAACACGAGATACGGGATTCATTAAGGATTTCAAAGCAAATAGAGACAAAATACATCCTAAATATAAAAAAGCACCATTTAAAGGAGTAGATTTAACTAACATAAAACGACCTTTCTTTTCAGAAATGGCTCAAATTCAAAATCGTAATCAAAAT